>RJWM01010391.1:33518-63916 GCA_004363535.1 Dasyprocta punctata
AGGCTGAGGTAGGCGGAGCGTTGTGAGTTCGAGGCCGGCTTGGGCTACAACGCGAGCGCAAGGCCGGCCTGAGCTACATAGTGCGACCCTGCCTCAAAAAATCCAGGGCCGGGAGTTAGGCTCAGTGCCTTAAGCGCCTGCCCTGGCAGGCGCGAGGTTGTGAGTTCAATCCCCGGTGCCGAAAAAAAAAAAAAAAAAGAATGATTCTTAACTTCGAAAACTCTAAGCCAGGTGCGGTGGTCCATGCCTGTAATTCCAGCACTCGAGAGGCTGAGGCAGGAGGATTGCAGCAAGTTTGAGGCTAGCCTGGGCTACAAAATGAGTTCAAGGCCAATCTGAACCATATAGTGAAACCCTGCTTCAAAAAAGACCAAAAAAATAGAGAAAGAAAACGCCAGAAAGGTGTTTTATTTTTAAATAAATATGGAATCATTAATTTTGTTTCTTTTATCAAGGTACCATCCCCAAAACTAATATTCATCATTTTTTTCATAAAAATATTGAATCAGATCTACTTAAATATAGAAATGAATAGGGAACTTTTGAAGTGCTAGACTCTTTGCTCCTGAATATACTTAATCAGAGAGATGTTTCCCAACCTATTACAAATGTAGATGTTCCCCATCCTATGAAAAAATGTTTAAGGCACTACTGATTACTATTTTATTTTGTCTATTAGCTCTCCACATCATTAGAAGTGCTTACTCAGTCAAGTTTTTCTTTATAAATTCTAAAATAAGGTTTTGAAAAATTGATTTAACTTTTCTATACACTTACATAGAATGTACACGTCATTATAGCACCTTATGGTACAGGGTGGAAGCCATTTGCCATTAAGTTTGGGAGGATCTGAAGCAATAATTACTATGGATGCACTGATGACTTCTGGAGAGGACTGGAACACCACTACTTAGATCCAAGAGTTGTAGTAAATGTGCAGTTGATCTGAGCTGTGTGCCAATATTTGAGAGATTAAAAGAAATAGAGCATAATACTAATATAGGAAATCATTGTCTTCAAGAGGACATCGAAGCTGTGTATAAGGGACATAGGTTTACCTTAATGCAGAGTGTTGTTTTTCCCAAAATTTGCATCACCTGGCACTGCTGATTCCTAATATTTTAGGTAGGCTGTAGACAGCATATGATATAACACTGTATTATATGGTAAGGCAGTCCTTCTACAGTTTTCTCTAGGTTCAGCTAATTACGCCAAGGAGAAAGTCTCTGTTAGTTGCCAGTGAACATTTACAGCCTACTTGCTAACTTCCCTATTTTAGCAGAAAGAAAGCAGACTTTAAATGAGGGGTTTTCACCAGGCCATGCATTCAATCTTATTGTTTTGTTTTCACTGTAACTATTTTTAAAATTAGCTTCTAAATAGGGTGAATGCTACTGGATTTTCATCCATCTATTTATTTATTCACTTATTTGTTTATTTATTTATACTTTTGATTAAAACATAACATACAAGTGAGGAGTAGGCATTTTTCTCAAAGAGAACCTACCTTTATAGCCAGCAACCAAATCTAGAAGCAGAACATTACTTGTAATCCAGGCATCTGCTAATTACTAATTCTCCCTTTACCAAGGTTACCTATATCTTGACTTCTAGAATTATGTTTCATTTTGTGTATTTTTGAAATTTATATAAAAAAGAATCATGTTGTACAATAGATGCTCTTTTGTGTCTGGCTTATTTTGTTTAATACTATGTTTGCAAAGTTCATCCACACTGTTGTTTGCATCATTATTAACTTTTCAACTTTATTTACCCAAAGGATCTAAAGTGCTCTTTCCCACCCCTCTCAGCTCCATGGAGGGAAAAGCCTGATTGAAACAATACACCAATAGCCAGGGTATTAATAATGCTCTAGGAAAACTTTACACAGGGAATTGTGGGTAGGGAGCAAGAATGAGATAAGAGAGAGACTCCCTTTTAGATGTGCACTTTGTGAACTAATGAGCGATTCAACAGGAACAGTAAGGACTGTCTTGACTGTGACTAGATAATATTTTATTTCAGATTGTAGATTGTGCCTCACTCTTTCTATTTGCTGCAAACTTTATGGGAATGCTAAAGGGATAGATATAGATGATATAGAATTTTCACATTCACTGATGTAGGAGAAAAGGAAAGGAAGGGAGTGTGAATAAAGAGAGAAGGAGAATGGAGAGAGAGAGGTATTCTTATTGCCATGGATTAATTTCTGGGCTCTCAACTGAGCTGTTCTGAGCCTTAGACATTCAGCTTATCTTTCTGAGTTTCTAGAAATACTGCTGAATGTTTTGGTGTGAGTTTTATGCAAGATCCATGCTTGGATCTTTGGCTCATCTGCTTCATCTGGAAGTAGGTGGCATTATTTTTTGACAGACTAATTTCTACAGTACCATAATTTTTTTCTGTCATGTAATTCTGTCTGTATACTGTGCCTCTCCTACCTTCTCCTAGAATGAGGAAAAAAAACTGCATTCTGAAAAAATGCCACCTTGAATTATATCAGCTGCATTGTAATGAAATAAAAAGTAAAACAGTTCTAAGCAAGTAGTTTCTATACCTCCCAAACTTTCCCCATTATTCAACAGAAGAAAGAGTCTGACGTCTGTTATTTATATTGTTATAGAAATGATTTATCTTATAAAGTCAATCTTTGGGGGGTCCATTTTCATTTTTCACTTGCAGTTATGTTATTTATGGTTTATAAGGAGTTCCAAATCTTAAATACAGGATGACTAGATATTTGGAGTGGCAGAAGTTCTTTCACTTTAGCTATTCAACATGTACAATATATTGAATATCTATTATGTGCTAGGATACATACTGGCTGATGAGAATTTATTTTTCCTAAAATTATATTATAATTAAGATTTGCTCTAAAGGTAAAGCTGAAAGAAGAGGAAAAATAGGTCCAGGTTTTTAGTGTTTGGTTCTCTCCTTTACCTAGTGCTTCTTGCTCTGAGATACATTGCTTGCAAAAATGTTCTCCTCAGCTATAGTGGTTGGTTGTCCAATTCCCTGAGTACTACAGGTAGGTCATGAAATCACAGGCTATTTAGAGCAGGAGAAATTGGATTATAAGACCCAATGGCCCTCTGAACCTGAGAATGTAGTTGTACAGTGAGTGTCAGTTCTCCAAGGGGTAGGCAGCGAATTCATTATATCACAGAGAAGACTTGAATAGCCTGTTATCACTTTTACATTTGAGTCTCAACATAAACCTGGGAGAAGCAGTCGCATTGTTCACCCCTTTTCAGAGTTGAGAAAATGCAAACAAGATCAATGAGCTTTTACTCTCAGATATGATTTCTTTTTTTGTGTGGTATATTTTATTAGTACATGTTTGTAGTACATAACATTTACATTCCTTGTGGAGAGTTGCCACATGTAGATAATACATCATAATTTCTTTTTTATATTCTTTTCCTTTCCTTCTTCCTGCTTCTATTCAGTTCTTTAGCCTATCCTTTTTTTTTTTACTGCAATAGACCACATAAGAAATTCAAAAATGACAAGTCTCATAATGGCACCACATTTTAAAATTCTAGAGGAAGTCAGAGAAAAATGGTAGTAGCAATACAGAAATTTTCTATTTCTTTTGGACAAAAATTATGATGTCTTCTATGAGAGAATTCTTTGAACCTCAGAAGTCTTAGGTATGTAAGTATGTACAACTGACGAGATTTTAGGACTTTTGATTCTATCTTACAAGACACTTTGAACAATTCCCATGACTCAAAATAGAGCAAGTTCTTAGGTGACAAGGGACTCATTTTTTGATCTTATGCTTTCTAGGAGGTTCAGTACTCAGTACGTATTCTTACAAATACATGTATATTCAGACACTTTGCTTTTCTAATCACTTCTGTTAAACAGATAATTGGACCATACTCAGGGAAATCTCTCAAACACTATTTCGAAGTAAATATGGTTTAAATTCATTAACATTTTCAAAAGATACATGAAATATCTTTTGAAGCAGGAGAAATTGGATTATAAGAAATTGGATCATAAGATATATTATATTGGTTATTGTTTTGTTTCAAAATGGAGGAGTAGGCTGAAAAAAAATCAGGTTGTATGTTACTAAATAAATATGTTAGAGTTAAGGAAAATGCCAGCTGGCACTTAAATTTATCATGGATGGAATAGACAAACACCAAAAGTTGAGTGATGGAGTTAAAACAGAGCTCTTATTTTAGTAAATAAATTTCATCAGAAAGAATCCAGTTAGGTTAGCTATAATCTACTAAAACAACTGCAACAACATATTTTAGAAAGAAAGTCACAGTGACAGATTGAAGGGTTTGATAGAGTTGGTATTTTATACCTTTGAAACTGATTTTCTTGTAGTTACCCTCTTGGAATAACAATAGTACTGTGCTCATAATGTTACAGAGAATTTTAAGGAAGTAAAGATTTGTTCCTTTCATGTGCTAATTCCTTTAGTACGTCTTTATTTGAATGTATCGCAATGGATTTAATGCAGTAGGTAACATTTTTTTTAAAATATGATGATATGGAAATTGCCTTTTAAATTGATTTTAGTAGTGAGAATTATGATTGTATTTGGGATCAAACTCTGAATTTTTCTCTTTAAGGATTAATTTTTATCACTATAGTTTTCTTAAAATGACAAATCTATTGTGTGAAAATTCCTTAAGAAAGTACATTCAGTTTCCAGGTCTATATCCTTTGGTTAGCAACATTAATTCCAAATTGGACAGAAATGTAGATGAATCACTATTTGCTGTTTTATTTTTCATCTGTAATTTGTTGAAAAAGTGCCTAGATTTTACTGCTCAGCTGAGAATACTCTGATGAAAAGCAAAACATTAAAGTCTATAATTAGCTATTTGTATTTTCTTCTCCTCTGCCTTAGTAATGTCCTTTAAGTTTTCTTCTGGTTTGAAATTGGCAAAAGTACCCAAAATGATGGGTAGGACTTGGAGTGCCAAAGTTAAAAACAGCAAAAATAATCGAAGCACAATCATTCTATATTGTTTTAAATTCAGGTTTAGTATCCATTATATAACAAGAATCGTGAACAACGTATTGCCCTCTTACTTCCTTTCTGATAGATATTGGGGTCTCTATATTTAAGACAGAAAATATTTACTTAACTAAAAGAGTAAGCAAAGAAATATAGTGGATATGGTATGGTCTATGGGTATCCAATTCAGGATCACAAATCACTTAACACTATTAACTATTTTAATGACCTTCCATGCTGTCTTAGTTTGAAATTCTTTACCAAATAGACCCCAAGAGAAAAATTTGGGTATGATCCAGGTACCTAGTGTAGAGTTAGCAAACCACTCCAAATGTTAATGTCTTAAAACAATAACAGCACATATTTTCCTCACAAATCTGAAATTTAGGCATAGTTCAATGGGCATATCTGGTGTCTGTTTCTTTTGGATCCTAGCTGGGAGCTAGAATCATCTGAAGACTCACTTGCATATACAGCATTGATGCTGGATGCTGACTGGGACCTTAGCTGGAGGATATTGACTAGAGAACCCACATCTGGCTTTTCTCTTTAGCTGTTTGCCTTCCTTGACAGAGCAGCTGGCTTCGAGGAGTAAGCCTCTTACAAAGACCAGGTAGGAGTTATACTGCCTGTTATGACCTACTCTGAGCAGTTACATTGTAGCTTTTTCTACTTTAATCATAGACTATCTCAGATTCAAAGGGAAGGGACACATACTTAACTTCTTCGTGGAAGGGAGGGAAAAAGCCACTAAAAGACACATTAGTGAGCAAGTGACCACTATGATGACTAAGGCTTAATTCAACCAGGAAACCTTTATGGTCTCCATGGAATACACGCTGGAGTAGTCTCACTGAACAATAGGGAGCTGGGGTGTTTATGCATTTTTTTTACTTTACAAAAAACCCCAAAGTTTCATAAACAAATACTAAGAGAATAACAACAATTGTGATACTGCATATCTTCATCTTCAAAGTGGTCACTCAGGGTACAAGACATACACCAAAATATTCTTACAAAAAGGAAACAAACACATTGTCTAAGGCTTGCCCTTGAGGTGCTAATTCCTTGGCCTTTCAGACTTGCCTTGCAGAAGGTTGAGCATGCTCAGTGGCCAGAAGAATTCCTTGGACTGAGTGACATAACCTTTTGCTATAGGAAGCTTTTGGTATATTCAGGAAGGATCTACAAGGTAATAGGTGACATGTAATGTGGATTCCAGGGCTGATGGATGAGGCATTGACAGCTTCTGCTATTTGATATATTTCCTAGGCTGCTGTAAACCAGCATTTCATTATCGAGTTTATTTTGTGTCACATATCAGAAAATTTATAGACAACTTAATGTTTTGCCTTTCTGACCAATGTTTTTCTGTATTTACCTTCTTGGAAAAGTAACACTATAGTTATCAAAGAGACTAGTTCTTTTTCATAGTGAGGGTTCTTTATAATAGTAAAATTATTTAAAGTTGTTAAAAACTATGTTTTCCTTTCTGTAAATAATGCACATCTTTTGTAACTTGAGATACAATTCTAGGTAGAACTGAACTGGAGTGGGAATATTAAAAAGACACTGAGCACAGTTGCTATGGTTTGAATGTATCACCCCGATTTGATAGTCATCAATGTGATAGTATTAAGAGGTGGGGTATTGGAGGTGATTGTCATGAGAATGATTGTCATTGATGGAATTAGTGCCCTTAATAAGAGATGTGAGAAGGATGCCTCCAATCCCTTTTGCTCTTTCACCTTCCTTCCTGTGAGGAAAAGCACTCGTCCCCTCTACAAGATGCAGCAACACGATGCCATCTTGGAGGCAAAGACTAAGTCCTAACCAAATACCAAACTTATTGGAGTCTTGATCTCGGACTTCTAGAGAGACTAGGAGTACTGTGAAAAATAAATTCTGTTCTTTATAAATTATCCAGTTTCAGGTCCTTTTTTTAGCAGCACAAATGGACTAAGATAGAGTGGTGTTCTTGGTTGCTGTTTGATGATATTTGTGTGAATGTGTTTTAATCACTTACCTTCTTGAAGCTTCTATTTCCTCATCTGTCAAATGGATAAATTAATGCTTAATTTACAGAGCTACTCTGAGAAACTCAGACAGCGTGAAAATTCATACTCAATCAACTAATATCAGAGGGAGAAATGACTAGATAATTTATTCAAATAAGTAGCATTAATAAAATATGTGTGGTTTGTGATATTCATATTCAATTTGATGTCCAGTGTGCTTGATTTTAATACTCAAATGTATCAAATATATCTTTAATGAATATAGATGGTATCTTCGCAGTAAAGATTTTTTTATTTTGTTTATTTGTGTTTTGGGTTTTTTTTTTTTTTTTTTTTTTTTTTTTTTTTTTTTTTTTTTTTTTTTTTTTTTTTTTTTTTTTTTTTTTTTTTTTTGTCTTTTTGAGACACAGTCTCACTATGCAGTTCAGGCTAGCCTTGAACTCACTTTGTAGTCCAGACTTGTCTCAAACTCATGGTGATTCTGCCTTGGCCTCTCAAATGCTGGTATTGCAGGCATGTGCCACCACTTCCAGTCTGAGCTAAAGGTTTTAAGTAATCCCAAAAGATAAAATCTCAAATGCCATAATTCTGAATATGAAAATCATGAAATACCTCAATGCCTAAAGCCTCAAGTTTCCAAAAGATTTAAATCTCAAATCTCGAAGGTCAAAATCTCAAAAACCACAATTCCTGTTTTTATAAAAGGGACTACATAAGAGGAGTAGAAATTTGAGTTCTGGGGAAAGGATTAGTGAGCTTTCAGTTATGCATTTGCAAGATAGTTGCATCATGTTAGGTGGAATGAATACTTGACAAAGCAGTGCTTTTGGGAATGTCAGAGAATTTCCAGACACTATTAGTGTCTATGAGAGGATTAGTAGATTTGACACCTAGAAGATTAATGTGAAGTTATTATCTAAGGAGAGCCATGCCCTAAAAGAAAAAAAAGTGGCTAATCATCATGATGTAAGATTTCAAAATATAGTCTGTGATCATGAAAGTCAACCAGCTCTTGTGTACTATCTCCAAGCAATGGCCCACAATTTCTTCCTGTAATATACCTTCTCATGTGTTGAGTTCCTTTTAGTTTTTTATTAGTCTTTCTCTCTTTTTGTGTTTCCCCACTATTCTAAAATATCAGATTTGTTTTTAGGTATAAATCCTATAAGGACTTTTACAGAGTCCTAATTTGTTTTATGCATTTTTTTTATTCTTGCAAATTTGACTCCATGGAAGTATATTATCACAGTGTTAACTTTGTGTGTAAGCATTAGGTGTATATATATATGTAAAAAACATTGAAAACTCAGCAAGTGACGAGGTTTTTCTCCATCTGTATTTATGAAAGAAATTGAGATCTTCGCTCATTGAGAAGCTTCAATGTGATGATCAACCATCATGGTTTTTGATCCATCTTGTATAGTGCCTTGCCCATCATGAAATATCAGATGACTTAAATTGTAAAACTGGATATATCTGTTTGTTAGCTACAGTGATGTGCATTTATACATTTTGTTTTTTGAACTATTACCTTGTGAATATAATTTATCTCTTTATAGCTTTTATTCCTATGTGATTGTCATTAATATACTTCAGTATTTATGCTTGCAAAATTATGTATGTTCATTAACCTTGAGACAAAACCCACAGGTTTCATCCAGAGACATATACCTATTTTGAGACATTTAGTACAGCATACATGTGGCTAATATTAACATAGCTGCAATAATTTCAATGTAGTTTGGTGTAATTTAAGCCACCCACAGTTTTCCTTTGAAAACAGCATATGACTCTTTCAACTCCCCACTGTTTGTGACTTGGACTATTGCGAATTCACCCATGAAGTATCCTTTAAGGCCTCTTAGGCTTTTGATTACTATTACCTTTTAAGACAAAAGCATATTATTTATTTTATTTTTAAAACTTATTTTTATTTTAAAGAGAATTTAAAAAAACAGTAAAAATAATACAGGACTTCAAAACAAGATGATAGGAAATTGACAATGTTTATTATATTGCATATTGTTATCTTCAAAATGTTTGCTCAGATTACCAGATCTAGGCATGCAAATTTGATCAAACAATGTAAGCACTAACTGTTCCTTTCAGTGATGTAATAGAGTTAGTAGTATGATTAACTTAGTTATCCTGCATACATATATTTTTTTTTCTTTCCTTATTTTTTTCTTTTCCCCATCCCAGTTGTTCTTTCCTTTTGAGCCGTTTCTTTACCTGTTACAGTATCTATTGTACCTTTTGGATCTTATTACTCTTTTAGTTTCTTACACTAGGGAGGCATTACAATGATCACACATTCAAGTCTGATTTATTTTACTTATGAATATGGTCTCTAGTTGCATTCATTTACCTATAAAATCCTGGAGTTTATCTTTCTTTGTAGCTCAGTTGTACTCCATTATATAAAAATACCACATCCTTTTTATTCATTCTTCGGTTGATGGGCATTTGGGCTGTTTCCAATGTTTAGCTATTACAAATTGTGCTGCTATAAACATGGGTGCACATATATTGCTATGGTATGATATTTTTAATTCTTTTGGGAAGATACCCAGAAGCAGAATAGCTGGGTCAAATGGGACTGCTAATCCTAGTTTCTGGAGGAATCTCCATACTGATTTCCACAGTGGTTGCACCAGTCTACACTCCCACCAACAATGGTGAAGGGTACTTCAAAGAATCAAAAACTGGGATCTCATCTTATTAAAAAGTTTTTGCATATCAAAAGAAATCACCAACAGAGTGAAAAGAAAACCCACACATTAAGAAAACATTTTAGCCAACTGTCCCTCAGAGAAAGGACTTCTATCTAGAACGTATAAAGAATTTTAAAAAATCAGGCCCCCAGCATATGACTTATTAAATACAATTTTAAACTTATACTTTTGTTATCAAAAAATGCAAAATTTACATTTAGTGCTTTTTAAAAAGACAACCTTTCTCTTTTCTCTCATTTCCTAGTAGTGTAGCATTTTCTACTATTCTAGGGATTCTTTTTCCATGACCCGGATGCACCGTGGAAAATGGGAGACACTGTTTTCCTGTGTTCCGTGATCTTTTAAGTCAGGAAGTGGCAGGATCAACTGAGTGAGTGATCTGCTCCAAGAGTTGTGAACTGAAGTCACTCAGTGATTTTCAGCTGTTAGCTAGTCTGATCTTAAGGGTTTGTAAGTACACATATGTCTAGCATATTAGCAAGAATGGATACAAAGTAAGGCTCAGCTAGGTTACTCTCCCTCTTCATTCCTTCTTCACGTGGTCGTCCATCACAATGGTCAGAATTCTTCCATGATAACTGAGGGCACCAAGGTGAAAGCTCCCAGGCTTCTTAAAATCTTGACTCAATACTGGTATAGTGCCACTTCCACCGTTGTGGTCTTGTGAAACAGGTGAAGCTTGCCAAGATTCAAGAGTTAGAGAAATAGACCCCTATCCTTCAATGGGAGTGTTATGAAACCATAAGTGAATTAAATATGAATTGTCCTTCAAAGACTCATGCACAGATGGCTTGATTCCTAATGCAACAGTGTTCAGAAGTGGGATATGTAGAGGTGACTGGATTGCAAGGACACCAACCTCATAACTGGATTAATCTACTGATGATTTCATAGCCTTTAGGAGGTGGGGAACAGTTGGAGGAAGCAAGTCATGGGGTATGCCTTTGAAGGCTCTTTCTTATACTTGCCCCTTCCCCTGGCTCTTTCACCCTTCTTCTTCTTCTTCTATGCCATGAGATGAGGAGCTTATTTTCACCATTTCTTTCTGCTATGATGTTTTCTCCTTGCCATAGGTGATGGAACCAGCTGACTATGAAGTGAAGCCTCTGAAACTATGAGCCAAAATAAATATCTTCTCCTTCAAACTGTATATATTAGGCATTTTATTCCAACAACAGAAAGGTTACTGATACAGGGAGGAGTATAAAATAATTTTCATCTTTCTTACTCCTGTGCATAGTACAATATGAATCTCAAAGGAAACCTCACAGAAAGATCTGTAATTACAGAAGCAAACCATATCATGCTTGAGAACAGAGTCTGAGGCCAACATGGTAGAATTTAAATTTTTATTCTGTTACATTCTGGCTTTGAGCCTTTCTAGCAAATTGCATAATCTTTTCCTGCCTGAATTTTTGTCACTTGGAAAATGGAATGATGACATCTACCTGACAGAGTTGTGAGAATTCTCATTACATATGAGAAGTAATACATGTAATGAATTTAGGAATATTTCCTCTAACATGATGAATGTTCAGAAGACAAGAATTCAACTGTTGATGTATAACTTATTTCTCTCTTGTTCCTGGGAAAACATTCCCAGGAAAACAAAAAGGAGGATGACTTGGCTTCATCTCCTTATGAACATACTAATAAATGATCTGGCGAGTAGACTAGTGTTGTTTATAAGGAGAGGAATTCATGTCTATTGACTGCTTTGGCAGAATGTCTTTGGTTTTGGGTTCCTTATGGTAAATACATCTAGGGTCTATGGGTTGGTGGAACATGACTTTCTGGAAAATGTCATATGAATATTGTACTCATCTGGTTGTAAATGAAGATATTTCATAAGCTAAAATATTTCCTGCAGCATGACATAATTGCATACGTGTTTTGGACAACTGATCTCTGACTACAGGCCAGAGAGTATATTTCTAACATGGTAAGAAAAGGGCTGGAAATCCTTTCACTGATGTCATGAACCTCTCACAGTTTCATTGGTGCTTCTTGAGTATTTGTATCCTTGAAATTATTAATAAAGCATGTTATTGCATAGTATTTTTGACTCCTGTGTCTGCTTTGGTAATCTCATCTTTAACATTAACTTATTAAATTCTAATTATAGCAGTTATTAAAATGATATACAATAGCCAGGCATGGTGGCACACGTCTTTAATCCCAGCACTCGGGAGGCTGAGGTAGAAGGAGCGTTGTGAGTTTGAGGCCAGCTTGGGCTACAGCGTGAGCGCAAGGCCCGCCTGAGCTACACAGTGCGACCCTGCCTCAAAAAACCATGCCCGGGAGTTTGGCTCAGTGACTTAAGCACCTGTCTGGCAGGCGTGAGGTTGTGAGTTCAATCCCCGGTGCCACAAAAAAAAAAAAATGATATACATTGTTAATCTGTGGTTTTTCCTCATGGAAAAATGAGGGAGAAGAAGCAATCTTAAATATTTTTTGGGTTACGTAATTTTATTTTAATTGTATTACTGGAGGCCCTACTGGATTATATTTTCTTGAGAGTATGTTTTTAATTTACGGGTATCTCTATAGTTTTGTACCATACATTTCTTACATTGCTGATGTCCTTCTGTTTGTTCTTGAGCTAGTTAATACATTTCAAATGTTTCAGAAATATCAGGTGTGATATTGAGAATCATTCCTATATTTCTCTGAATCATATATTTTTCTATTGCTTTAGCCAGAATTTTGAAATAAGGTTTTGATTTAGGATATGTGTAAGTACAGTTCCAATGTTTCTATGTTTTTGATAATTCCAAATGATTTCTAATCCAAATATAAGTTTTCTTTTGGTTTTGAAATTTGTATTCACGTTTACATATGGGTATGCCAGAGGTCTGAAACTCTCTACTCTTCAAACAAAGGCACACTGATTAAATCCGGCCTGTGAAGTAATCTCCAGCTGCTCAAGATACGCAGTTTACAGAGTGCGTTTACATCCATTTACAAAAAGATCATTTGAAGGAGGCAGAGAACCTAAGGAGGTCCTCTGCCCAGTTTTTCTCCCTTTCCTTATGACCTTGAAATACTATTAAATGCCAAGGGCCTCTGCAGAAAATGTATATGAGATGTCCCCACATTCTTTCTGAGCTTACATTATATATAATAGAAGTAATTATGTAAAAAGGAAACCTAAAATCCTGTCTTCTTCCAGAAGGACACAGCTTGATAAATGATAAAAATTCAGCGTGGCTAGAATAGATGCAGCAACCATGCTGTAAGATAGTACTTATTTGGAAGATATAATTTCACAAATCAAAGATTCACTGTGGGTAAATAAAGGAAAAATAATGTCACAAACAAGACAGAACAGAAAAGTATTGGATATACTTAACCACATCTACACATAACAAGAATAATAATATGCTACAAAAGGTACTTTAGAGATCTACTCAATTTGCCACCTAGTGACACAAAAATATAGGCTGGACAAAAAATGTTATTCTATTTTATTAATGAGAAACCAGGGCTTGGTAAGATTGATTGACCCCAGCTCATGTAAAATAGAGTGCCGTAACTGAGGATCTGTGTACACTTAAACCATGTCTTTCTGAAATCTCCGCATAAATATACTGAACAACCAACTGAATTCAATCAAACCAACTTTTGCTGAAGCACAGTGCTAGGTGAGATGCTTGCTATGAGTTTAGAGATGTAAATTTGATGAGCAAACATGTAGCATTCCTTCAAATAATCTCAATGAAATGCAGAATGGCAAAGTTTATTTTATTTTTAAAATTTTTATTAGTACTTGTTTGCAGTACATGTAGTTTATACTCATCTTATGGAGTGCTTACATGTACATACTACAGTTTGTTTGTTTTCTTTTTCTTTTTAAATCCCCTTCCTTTCCTCCTCCATCCCTCCTCCTCCAATTCCCCATCCTGATTTTCATTCTTGTTGCTATCAATCCTAGCTCATGTCATGTCATATAAGTTTACATTCATTGAAGTTATTGGGTTCCTATCTTTATGCTACTTATTTCCTCTTCTCTTTCTCCTCACCTCTTGCCCTTGTTCCCTTGGACCACTTCCCTACTTCAAGAGATCCATTCCATTCAATCTATCCTTTATTATTCTCTCACTCAAATGAGAAATACAATATGGATGTTTAAGCTTGTGTGTCTGCTTTATTTCACTCAACATTATATTTTCGAGGTGCATCCATTTTCTTACTAAAGAATTTGTCATTCTTTATGGCCAAGTATTATTCCATTATATGAAGATATCACAATTTCTTTATCCTATCATCTGTTGACAGATATAAGGCTCTTTCCAGGATTTAGCAATTATGTATTATGCTGCTATAAAAGTTGGTAAGCATATATTCCTGTAGCATTATGTCTTAAATTTTGGGGGGAAGATATGTACAAGGGGGTTAGTTGGGTCATATGGAATTTCTAATTTCAGTTCTTTGAGAAATCTCTATACTGCTTTACGTAGTGGTTGTAATAGTTTACATTCCCATCAGTAATGATGGAGGGTTCCTTTTTCACCACAGTCTCACCTTGATTTGTTGCTTGGTTTCTTAACAATTAAGAATGGCAAAGTTTTATACAAGTGATTTGATTTATCCAACTTTTACATAATATAAAAACCCTGTATATCTTACTAGTGTCTCTTTGGGTGTAAAAAAATGAGATAATTTGTATTCTATCTTCACAGATGCCAACTCAGCACAGTAAGAATGATCTTATATCTAAAAATGAGTGAGACTCTGGCTTAGTTCACTGAAGCATTTAAATTACTTCTAACCCCATATAATGAGTGATTTCCCATTGGAATCTGTCGTAAATATTTAGAGAAGAAGTTGGACTTGTTGCTAGTAGATATTATTATTACTGAATGAAGACTGGGTGCTTAAACTAAGTGTGGTTTTGAAATGCAAGTTTGCCCTTATGTAAATCAGGCCTCAGAGTTCTCAGCTGTTTTTCCTCAGTACACACAAAGCTTTACTGCAAGGTCCAATAAGCATTCGTAGACTTCTCCAGTTGTCTTGGCAACATTAATTCTTGTAGAAGCCAATAGGATACATTCTGGCTTTGCACAGAATATTAAAAAAAGAAAAGAAAAGAAAAACTAACCTTATGGATGTTAATTAGGATAATGGGACAGAGAATTTGACATGAAACATCTTTGATATTATGATATTATTTGAGCCGTGTTTAGTTTTATAAAATGAGAATTTCTTTAGTGAGTTTTATACCTTCTTTATATAGTTAAGTTTATTAGTACATTTTAGATATACATAATGATCATTTCATCATAGGGGATTTATACCTGTAGAGGAAAAATTTTGATTTCTCTATTTATATAACAATATCTGAATAGTATCACTTTAGAAAGAGTTAACACAGAAGTATAGACTTCTGTAATACAATAGTTTATGCAATATATGGATGAGTGTTAAGAATAGAGAATTAAAACATAAAAAGCCAAAAAGTAGTTATGTAAATAGAAGTTTATTTTCCTCTCATATAAAGTAGCTTGGGGTGGTAGTTCAACTGGTTTCATTCTCTCTTCCTGTCATTCTTGTTACCTTACTTCATGGTGTTTATTTGTGAAAGATGGCTGCTGCAGCTCTAATTTATGTTTTTGTAGTAATGAAGATGAGACTCGGCCTTTGCATTGAGCTACATCCGGCCCTTTTTGTATTTTTTTATTATGAGATAGCCTTCTCAATTACTAAGTTGTGTAGGCTGGGCTGGAACTTTCTTCGTTTTACTTTAATGTGCTTATTTTGTTAATCAACAATAGTTCCATGATCTAATTCAAGATCAAATATATTCATTTTTATAACTATCCAGTATTGAACATAAGCCTTCCCAGAATAGATACTTAAATTGCTTTTATTTTTAGGTAACAAGTAGAAATCTGTGTGTAAATCCACATACCGGGATTCTGTTGGTCATATCACATTGCCAAAAATTTAGTAAATGGAATGATACGCTATCTTTCCCTTTCATATTATTTTATTCTGGAACTGTAATAAGTTACTGATGTTAGCTTGATTGTGTGAATTCTTGAAAAAATATAATTACACTTGGAAATTTTATTTGCAATAGCATTCTTTCAATTGTCAATCACTTTCATTTAATAAATTATACAAAATATGAATAAAAATATTTTAATCCATAATATTCATTATACTATTAATTGGGCTAGAAATGGGGGCCCTGTTACATTCTTTATCTGTTAATGGCTCTGCTGAGTGTTTCTCCTAACATACAAAAGGGCCCTTTATCCTATAAACTACATGCCCTAGAATCAGAAATTGCATTTATTTTTATTTATTTCTATTGATATAATGAGGAATAAAGTATGTATTAAACAGCAAGGCACCTCTGCAATTTGGGGGTCCAAGGAAGGAGGGCATATCAAGTGGCACAAACATGCTGCTCATGATTTGGTAGGTTGCGGGAAGTCTTCAAGTTATAAAGGCGCTTCCTTTCTTCTCCCAAATCCATTCTCACTCATAGCAAGATAATTGCTTTTTATTATTTGCTATACACTCTTTGGATCCCTACTGAGGTTGCTACAGATGGAACAGGATGGCTTCTACCAAAGCTAGTCAGAGAAACTCTCAGGAGGGAGGCCAAAGTGTCATTTCCTGGGACTGAAAGGTCAGTTCTCGCCTTATTTATTCTTCCCCAGCAAGCTGCTCTGCAGGTCACCTGGCAAATGCACTTTTCTTCCTTAGATCCACTAGCAGTGTACTCACAAATGGCACTCTAAAAATGCATGTCACATGTAATTGCCTGTGTCAGTTGCCAATCGATTTTGTGGGTGACCAGTCAGCATCTTTGATTAGGGTGCAGAGTAAGTGCTACTAAGGTTACTGGTTGATTTCTCCTTTGTGGTTATATATTGGATCACCACCAGGCCTGTGTTTTCAGACCCAAGGACCAGTGTCAATGGAAGATGCAATGCAGTGTAGCAGGAAAACATAGTATCTGAGGTTTTCTGATAAGTGGGCAGAATATTCCAATAAGAAGAATTTGGAAAGACTGATGAAGCAAGCAGGGTATACGTTTCCAGCCATTTTGCTAAATTTTATGTCAGGAATCAACAAAGCCTCAGTGGGAGCTAGAAGGACAGCCTTCTGGAGGTCCTGGGATATTAGTAGGATTATCAAAATAGGAATGAAGGTAAATGTCCAGTTATCAGACAGGGGATATTAATACAGGGACAAACAGAGGAATCAAAAGGCTCCAAATGTGGTCTCATTACCACAGCCAAATCTATGATACTGTAATACTTTTAGTACCTAGGCCTTGGCCTTTATGTGGGAATCAATGGACCTTAACTAAAAAAGGACAAGTAATGAAACTGGTGGGAATTAGGCTGGATCCAAAAAACCCTGGCCAATGGAGCTGGATATACATATTATTAAGCCATAGGGAGATGGATGAATAGTTCAAAGATTCTCAAATGTGAACATGTAGCCGATCATCTGGATGTCTTGTTAAACATGCAATTTTTTTTTATTTGAGAGAAAAAAGAAACATAAAAGAAAGACAAAAAGCAAAAGAGACAAACAAACAACAACAGCAAATCCACACCAGTAACACTATAGGTTTAGAAAACAAGATGATAGAAACCTGACAATGGTTGCAATATTGCATATCATTACCTTCAACACGGTTGTTTACATTAACAGATATAGACATGTAAAATTAACAGATATAGACATGTAAAATTGATCTAATCATATGAATATTAACCATTCTTTCTTGATAACTAATATATTCAGCAGTACAGTCATTTTAGTTATCTTGCATATACAGATTTATGTCTTTTTCCTTCTCCCTTCCTTCTATCCTCCTTTCCCCTATCCCAATTACCTTTCCTCCTTGAGCAGTTTCTTACTCTTACAAAGTATTTCTTGTAGATTTTGGATTATATATACTTTTTCAGTTTCTTACACTAGGGAGACAATATGGTATTTACATATGTGAGTTTGATTTATTTCACTTATGAGTATGGTCTCAGGTCGTGTCCATTTACTTATAAAAGTCTCAGCTATAAACATGGAATATTGAGCCCCATCCCACAGAGTTTCTGATTTAGTGGTCCTGGAAAATTTATATTTCTAATCTATGTCCAGATGATGCTGATACTCTTGTTCCAGTGCCTGTACATTGATTATCACTGGTGTAGATCAGTTCTATTTCTTCCTTACTGAACCAACTGAAGATTACATCCTGTCTTCTGGTTAAAAAAAATCATACTCCTGTATTTTTGTCCCTCCTACCTGAGATGACCATAAAATGATCGTAAAAGAATAAACCCCAAATCAGAAAATAATCTCAGATTTCTAGAAGATATATACGCCATTCAAGAAAGAAGATGTGAACATATTTTGATGGATGAAACGAGGTAGAAAATAGCAGGCTAGGCAATGCAGGAGGGCTTTGCAACTGAGAGAGAATTTATTTTCCAAGATAATTCATGCAAGGTTCCAGTCTCAAAGTTAGCATGAACAATGGAAACTGGAAGAGTGCTTAAAAGGAGGCTGGGGTGTTTGCAGGAGTTGATTACGTGAAATATTATCTGAGGAATGATTATACTGATTCTCATAATTCAGTACCTGTCCATTACTGTGCTTGGTCAGTAGGATAAAATGAACTTGTAGACAAGCAACTGGTTTTAATGATGAAAGTATAACTGAAGACCACTCTATAGTCAACAAAAACAGCAATAGATACAAAAGATAACAGGAGCTAGGAGAAATAGAGTTCTGGAAATAGAATAAAACAAAGAAATCTGTATTTGGTATTTTCAGAGTGATGAAATCATATTGTCTGCAACACAAAAGCAGAAAAAAATATGGAAAAGAAAATAAAAATTGAAGAACCAGAAATAGTTCTTGGGGATTAAAATTGTGATTGCCAATGGATAGTTTCAAACATAAGTTTTAGGAGAACTTGTAATAAAGAGAAAATTTGTAGAAAATGTGAGAAAAGATAAGTAACACAACACAGTGATCCATTTGACTAATAGGAGTTCTGGAAAGAGAATAAAAAATAAAGGGGAATAAAGATATATTGGAAGTATATTTCCTAAAGGTGAAAAAAGAGAAATTTTCACTGTATTGAAGGAATCTAATGAATACTGAGTAAATGAATGGTCAAAGGCAAAACCAGTTGCATAAAATTTCAGGATACAGTAGATAAAAAAATTTAAATTCTTTTTAGGGTAGGGTCATGTGCTTGCTTACAAAAATATGGAAGATGATTCCTCTTTAATGATCTGTAATATAAGAGACAATGGAGAGGTATATAAAAGGGGAAATTGTTTTGTATGTAAAAGTTTGTATCCTGCCAAGTAAACTAAAGTTAATACTACCCAAAATTGGAAGGGCTACAGTGAGAATGAGATTAATTTTCTAGAGAGTTGAAGAGATAATTTCCAGAAAAAATTAAATCTCTTACAAATAGTTTGTTCTGAAGAATAGGACTGATAGATGCATGCATGTGGCAAAAGTTAGGAAGGATTTTTGTTTTTTGTTATATAGCCTTCAGATTATTTTATTTTTACTAAGTGCATGCATCACTTCTCCAAAATTAACAAGGAAGAAACAAAATCCAAAAGTCCTTTGTCACTGAAAGGGTGCTGCAGCTTTAAGATAACATGCATGATGAGCACACAATTTTTTATGAATTCTTCCATTAAGGAAACATTGGCTGAAATAGCTGCCTGTTGCAGAGAAATAGCTTAGGAATTACAGTGCAGAACTAGCTGTTTATATCAGCAACAACAGTCTTCTTCCTAGCTCTATTAAACTCAGCTTCTTAGCAATATGGGAAATCGGAAGTCGAATTAAAGAGAAGTGCTTTCTTTTTATCCTATAAAATGTAGTTTCAAGGGTTAGTATAATTTTGAGAACTCAAAAAAGATACAAATACAAATGTGAAAATATTCTAATAATGAGTATCAGTTCTTAAAGGAAAATCACAAATCAATAAATTAGCTTTTAAAAATATGGCAAATAAGGAAATGCCTCACTATAAGATCAAATTGTATATACCCAGAGAGGTGGAACATTCTTGCACAGTAACTAATATGGCTTCAGAACAGACAAGAACTCTTGAATCTAATTTTCATCTGTAAGACAGACAGATTTGGCAAATGAAAGAGAGATGTTAATAATCTCCATCGACTGAGGGAAAACTCATAGAAATGGAGAATACAGTGTTTGCTACATGGTTATGAACTGGTACTCATTTTTCTGAAGAATATAACTCAGACTGAGTTACAGTGAACCACAGTCTTCAACTCTACCTAATTTAGTGGGATCCTTTAACGGCAAGTTTAGGAATGAAGTGGAGTGAAGAATGTTCCTTAAAAGAGCAACTGAAGATAAACTGAACAGAGGGTGAGGACAAGATCTTAGACAAACTGTATAGGTAACTCTATTTATTGGTTAGTTCTGTTCTAACTGACCAGTTTGACTCAACTGGGTTGTTTACATACTAAATGGATAATGATTGTGTTCAGCTGGCACATAAAGAGGCACAAATATCAAGATACAAAGTCAGGCTGGTACACTGGAAGAGTAGGTGGAGGAAAGGATAACTACAGAAGGAAAAAACATGATCCCAAAGAGGCAGATCAGGGAACATCTTTCTAGATATGAGAAAAAAAGGAGATGATTTCTGGATTGCATCAAGTAACAAACTGGGACGTAGCCTTAACACATGTATCACATGGTTCAGTGTTTGCTGGGTGATTCTTGAATTATAAAGCATAAAGGATGGTAAGGACAGCAGCATGGTGTCCTTTGAGGAGAGGATGAAGAAAGGAAAATTCTATAGAATAAAAAAAAACACCTCCTAAAGAAGATTTAAAGTTGGTTTTCAGCAATAGGATGGAATTTTCCATAGAACTTGGAGCTTCTTTGCATCTGAGTACAAAAGAAAAGAAAATAGTTAAGATTGAGGAAGAAGCTCTTATTATTGAAGCTCTTATGATTATAGTTGACATGTAATAGACACCAGTTGAGCTTCTTCTGGTGTTCCAACAATATAGCAGACAACATTCCCAACAGTATGATTGGATGGAAATAAATAGGTAATTTTGTTTGTGATTGTATTAGATTCTCCAGAGAAGCAGTAAAAATGAATATATATATATATATATATATATATATATATATAATCATGAAATTATAGAGGATAACATGTCCTGAGATCAGAAATCACTAATCTGAAGATCCAAGAGAGTCAATAGTGTAGTTCAGTCCAAATGCTGGCAGGCTCGAGACCCAGAAAGAGTTGATGTTTCAGGGTTTCCTTTTGTACCAGCAATCAAACTCAGGACTGCTGAGCTATATTCCTGGCCAGATATTTCAGTTTTGAATTTGAAGGCAGGAAAGTACCAGTATCCTAGCTTGCAGCAGTTAGGCAGCAGGAGTTTCCACTTAGACATTTTGATGTTTTGCTCTATTCAGGTCTTCAACTGATTGAACGAAACTTACATTAATAATACTTTCTGGTTACTCAGATGCAATATTAAGACAGGATAATTATTGAAAATTCAATGGATATTTCCATTAGAAAATATTAGAAATAATTAAAGTTACACCCACACGATAATGCTTCATGAAACATTTTATGAAACATAAAACTTCTGACAAATGTTAGTGTCATATAATGATGTAAGAAACGTAGATCAACTTACTTTCTGGCTCAGAATAAAGATTTGGAAGTCATCTATAGAAACATTAGTACAAAGAGCAAGTCAATAACAACATAAATGAACACAGAGTAGTAGCGAATGTTATAAAATCAATCATAACATTAAATGTGAGCTGGAAAGTTTAACCGCTATATTAAAACACAAAATCAAAATGAGACAAAAGAATAATGTGCATTTTTACACAAAATAATTAGAACATCTAAGTTCTATATATTAAAGCAGAATACGAGACCAAGAGTTGTCACTTTGTTTTTAACAAAGCAAGAATATTGAACTCATGTGTGATAATTGCAGTACCACAAACACATAAAAACCAAACCAAAACACCCAGCTGCTATGTGGACAGAATTCTGATTGTCATTAGGGAATTTGACTCTGTTCGTATTTCATTTTTCTTTGATTTTCATATTTTTTAGCTGCTTTCCTGTAACTTGACATTACCCCACAAATCTACCTCAGCATGGTATTACTCCTTCCATCTAATCCTAGTTCCCAAAAACCTTTCTTCATAATTGGTCTCCATATTTACTCTCATAACAAGACAGACTAAGAAAAAAAAAGCAAACTAGAAATCACACTGTTTTATAATGCAAAAAAGAAGGAAATCTTAGGGAATGGAATAAGGTATTTTTCATTATGCATATATTTTATATAGAAAATCATAGACACAAAGACACTAAGGTAATCTTTTTTTCAAGACTAGTAAACATTTTATAAGTTGTAATGTATACATATATATATGTCTGAAGCTTGTTGTGAATAATGAGAAAAACTCATGGAAATAGAATATTCTGCAAATAATTCCTAGATAAGGAAGGAAACTCATTAGAATAATAGGCACAAAAATGAAAATGTAATGTCAGAATTAATGTGTTTCAGTCAAAACAGTCCGCTAATTTCTCTCTCTGAACATGCATAGCAATGTAAAACAAGAAACTAAAAAATCTCAGCATATGTCATTGAGATAAAAACAATGAAATAAGACAAAAGAGGAAAATTGAGAAGAAGTTGATAAATTAAGTTTTAATACACCAAAGTCCCAACACCTGTTGGACATCCTGTTTGCAGATTTCTAGTGAGAAGTTGGATATTAATTTATGAACTATTTTTGAAAACTTATTTGTGTCAGGGGCTGAATACAAAATGGTTTGCAACCTGAAAAATATTATGTAATGAGTGATGCAAATAATGGACAGGTATAAAAAATGCAATGCTAAAATGACATTATTTATACAGGTCTGTAACTTGTGGTGAATAGTGAGAAAAACTTGCAATTGTCTTGATGTCTGTTAAGCATTAATCTAATGTGCAGTAGCTATAGAACCTGTGGCCAATGAGTCTCTGAAATGGTCAAATTAGCAAATGTGTTTAAGAAAAAGGGATTTTACGGTTCAACTGAATGTCCCAACATTAGCAGATATCTGCCTGTTGTCTAAGGGTCTGAGGTGAGTTATAGCCCTGGGGAGAGGTGACTGTCACAGCTGAGAAAGTTTCAAAAATTCCTATGGTCTTAGTTGGGATTTTCTCAAATCAGACCTCTGAAATGGAATTGTACATTAAAAAAACTTATTTGCGAAATAGATTCTATGACATGGAAATTATGTATTACTTAATAATTTGGTAGGATTTATATGCACACAATCTGGAGGTGCTGGATGTTTTATAGGTACATCTTTGACAAATTTAATTTTTTCTGCGGATATTGTCTGTAAAGAATGAAAGTAGGATTACACTATTTTCGTATTTCTCTAATTTGAGATTTTATTTGTATTTTAAATCAATTGAGCCAATGATGTATACATATTATCAACTATGTCCTAGGACAACTTAAGCAAATAATTGACTTCCTCTAAGAAATTTTCCCTTTTATAAATATAATTTACTTTTTTTCTTTGCAAAATTTTGTTGCCACAATTTCTGTTATATCTGATGTTTGTTGCTTTAAATGGCAAAGTCTTTTTAAAAAACTAGCTTTTTTGTCATTTGTTAATTTTATACACAATCTATGGATATTTGATTTTTAGGTTTTTTTTTGTTGGATAATATTTTGGCTTCTTCTGAGATAATTATGTGATACTTTACATTTTAGTGTATGACAAACTACATCGATCAACCATAAAGAATGACTGAGTTCATTAATATACTCATTCAACAAATGTTTTTTGAGGTCTCTTTTCAGCCCTAGTGGAAATGCACTGGTAAACAAAGCAGATGAATCAGTACTCTCATTCAGCTTCATGTCCACTGAGATGATAAAGTGGAAAATGGTTCTAATATAATCTTTGTGCTAAAATTGTATTTAAGAATTCTAGATCCATGGAAGGGAAGAAAAGCGTTAGCAGTGCGTCTATACCTTGGCTCCTTTCACCTTGGGGGATATTTGAATCAGTTTTGATCTCAGCCAGACTTCTTTATATTAGTAGAACTTACTAGCTAAAAGACAAACATTTTCAGTACATATGTAAAGAGTTCTTTACTCAGGTTAAACTTGATCTGTTTGGGTTGTCTATTGTAAATAACCCTTCAGTTGATGAATTAGCTGATGAGCTAACTGGAGAATGGAAGTTTGTCACTTAGGCCTTGGTCTAGATGGCCAACAAAATTATTAAAATGAGAGACCCCAAACTAGTGTATTGCCTAGGCTAACTTTAACCATTCCAAACTAGTCTTAATTCCCATCCTGCAATGGACAGGGGATTAGAAAGCTACAACTCAGGGATTTGGAGCATACCAGATATAAATGTGATGTTTGCTGAGGCTAATGTTGGGTATCTTTTGTTCATCATTGGCAAACTATAAGTAGGAGTATTCTGGTGTAGCGAATTTAGGGGCTATAATGTGAATTCACAAATATTCATTTCATACTGATGTATTTATAAAAGACATCCTGGAGACACAATCAGTAAAGAATCTATTCACAATAACTTTGAACTGATTTTGGTATGTAACTCAGTACATACAGATTTTATTAAGGATGGAGTAAAACACTATGAAAGAATGAAGAAAAACATTTACAAATAAGGTAAACCATTAACTAAAGGAGAGTTGAAAATATCTAAGCTATTTTATGGACACTGTAACTTAATAATTTCACAGGATAATTCCTGAATTTCAAAATGAATGATAACAATTTCTACCTAGAAGAACACATTGATAATAATACAAACATTTTAAAAAACAAAAATTTAATGTTGATTAATAGCTCTATCAGAATTAATAAATGTGTTCAAACTTCAAAACATATTCTAAATAGACAATTGTAAGAACTGACCAATATTGAGTTAGATGTAAACCGTTGAGTGGCACACACAGCAGAATAGAGCTTGCAGAAATGAAAGATATTCAAATTATGATTTTTCCAGGCAAGGGAAAGATTCTGAACTGGAACAAGATTTGTGGTTCTTGTCATGACTCTGTCATGCATTGATGTAACTTTGGGCATTTTATTTCATTTCTCTGAATCATTTAAGTTTCTTTATTTGTACAATGCATCATTTTGCTTTATCTACCACAAAGAGCTATTAATATTATATGACTTTGTGTGATGTTTAATAAAGTATGTGTAAATCCTATTATTTATATACATATATAAATTAGAAGAGTTATATATGTTAAAACTAGAAGCTACTGAATCATAGGAAAAAGAAAACAAATTCAACACATGTAGTTGGAAAAACTGGAAACCAATATTGAGGTTTACCTAGTATAAACTCAAAACAAACCTCAAGCCATGAATTGTAACTGCAACAAAATCCTAAAAAGGAAGAAATAGTAGAAACTGTTGTGTATTTCCATGGTGCTCAGAGAAGAAATGAATTTCTGATTATTGAAGAGTTGTAGAGATTGATTACAGATCAATTTAAACATTGCAATTTAAAACGTAATACAGCAAACACGAAATGGTAGAAACAGAATAGAGTAGAAGAAATATGTGCACATTGCATCTACCAAAATGCCTTACTGTTCATATATATATATATACATATATATATATCTATATATATACATATATATATATCTATATATATATCTTGATTTCATGTAATTCTTCCTTAATAAATGGATGGATGTGAATAGCCAATTTACATATTTACATAGCCATTTAAAAATGTTCAGTAGTTACAATGCAAATTGAAATAATTCAGGAACATCATATACATATTTAATTTAAACTAGCAAAAGAAAAAATGCTGATATAACCAACGTTAGTGAAGAATTTTTTAAAAGTACTGCATTCAAATGATCATAAGATGTGCTTTTCTTATTATTTTAATTTCTTTGGAATCACGATATCTGTTATGATTGGTGGCATTTTAACACACTGAGTCACCACTGAATTGGCAGTATTTTAAACTTTCTAAGTGGTATGGAAACCAAAAGTGTGCCTTATGACTGATGGTGACTCACTGTGGTTAATTAAATGCAGTGGGCATTAATACTGCACTTTGCATTGATTTCACCTTATGGGAGCAGCCTGAAAACCAATAAAAAAGTCATATAATATATAATATTGGAAAAATATTCAAATGAAAAACTTCAAAACAAACAACTGTGTACAAGTTGGATAGAAGTATCCACTACTTTGGGAAAGGCAAAATAATTGATGGTACATCAGCAAAGACAATGATGCACAAACTTTAAGGTAATAAGCATGTACATAATATTAAAAATGTGTTTATTAAACATTCAAACTAAAATGCTACCAAAATTATATAAACATCAGTTAAAACTATCAAGAGTAGTTTATAAAGAAGAAGTTTGGAAGTGGGTAAAAAATGTAATGTTTGTAAGATCTTTTTTCTGTCAAGTCAGTTGAGTTCATAGGAATGCACTTTTACCAGGTAGCTCTAGGGAAGCATTGCTATTAATTGTAATATATCCATAGAGATATTTATTTTTTTAATCTGGAAAAAAGCACTACTTAAATCTTTTTCTGTTTCTCTGAAGAACCAGTATTCATTGGAAACTAATAGAGAAACAAAGCTCAAAACTTAAATCATGTTGCAAAATGCTATGAGCTACTAACATAACTTTTGTCCTTTGCTTTAGATTTGGAAGAAATCTGAATTACTTCTTTGATTAAATATTTGAAGGTGAGATTTTTTTTCATTCCTGACATAGTTAGGACTAAAAACCTATATTTTGACACTCTATTTTTATACCTGAGCCAAACGGTAAAATTTACCATTTTCTGGGGCATTTTTGGTACCATGATTTAGAGTCCTAATGGATTCTTCAGAATCATCCTTGATGATTATTTCCATGTGTGCAGTACCATGAGTCAAAGATAATTTGGCTGAAGTAATTTGGATAACAATTACGCTAACTACTAAAATAGTTTAATTCCTTAAAACTTTTTTATTGAACTGGGCTTATTATCTACAGATAGCTCATACTAAGATGAATTATTTTCCCGCATTATGTGGGTAGTTCCCAGAAATAAGATTTTAAAAATAGTTCCATATTAGAACAGAATAATTTTACTGTATCACATTGTAATGTTTTAATAAACAATGTTAATTTATTTTTAAAGCATGCACACACACATATATATATATATTCACATATATATTTATATATGGATGTGTGATAAAATATGAATGTCAAATTTTAAAAAATTCATTATAGTAAAAGACACATTGCCATTAATACCCCACAAAATATTCCTCTACACTTCGAACACACTTATCCCCATTCTTGCCACTTTTTGAAGTAGTTCTGGAAGTTCTCTTTCTTGTATATCATTAGCTGCACTGTTGTAGCTGCTTCCATGTCTTGAACCCATTCCAAACCTTTACCTTTCATGGTCATTTTAACTTTGGGGAAAAGCTGGAAGCTGCAAGGTGCAAGATCTGGTGGAATGACAATGTACTACAATGTTTTTACAACCCTGCCTTTCCATTGGGTGGTAATTTGCAGCAGCACTCACCATGTTTTTAAATCATGCCTGCTAAATATATTCACAAAAGATGACTTCCAGAACTGCTTCAGAAAGTGACTGTAGGGTGCTAAGTGGCAACATTGCCAACAGTCACTTCCCCAAGAGGGTTTTGCTAGTCTCAAAGCTTTGCAGCGGCCAGCACTGGAGTTGAGCAGTGGCTTCACTTCTTATTCTAACTACTGGTATTTTTGAGGCTTACCTGGTTGCCAGCTACTCAAGTTTTATTCCTGTGATTGGTCCCTGTACCTCGCCATACAACCTCATACCTGATGACCTGGGTCATTATCTCAGAGTGACCTGTGAGTGTGGCTTGCCTCTAACCTGCCATGGTGGATCTCTGCTTGTTATTTTCTTTTCTTCTTCTTTTTTTAAAGGGCAAAACAGCACAGAAAGATCAAAAGGCAAGCAAGCAAACAAAGCAACAGTGAAAGCCAAACAACATTTACAACATCATCATCATCAACAACAACAAAACAATAGTGATACAGGGTTTCAAACCAAGAGGATAGGAATTTAACCATGGTTGTTACATTGTATAGTGTCTTCGAAATAGTTACTCAGGTTACCATAGACAGGCATGCAGAAATGATCAAAGAATATAATTTCCCTTTGAGCAATTTCTTTCCCTTTCACAGTATCTATTGTAAATATTTGTATTTTATTTACTTTCATTTTCTTAGACCAATGAGACTATATGGTGTTTACACATGTGACTCTGATTTCACTTATGAGTATGGTCTCTAGTTGCATCCATTTACCTATAAAAGTCTAGTTTATCCTTCTTTAGAGCTGATTAGTACTCCATTGTATAAAAATACCACATTTTTTTAAATCTACCCTCAATTGATGGGCATTTGGGTTGTTTTCAAGACCTGGCTATTACAAATTGTGCAGCTATAAACATGGGTGCACATATATATTGCTGTGGTATGATGTTTTCAGGTCTTCTGGGAAAATACCCAGAAGGAGGATAGCTGGGTCAAATGGAACCTGTAACCCTAGTTTTTCAAGGTATCTCTATACTGATTTCCACAGTGGTTTTACTGATCTGCACTCCCACCGAAAATGTAGGAGGGTTTCTTTTCCCCCACAGTCTCTCCAGCATTTGTTATTGGTTAATTTCTTGATGTTAGTCATTCTTTTTGGAATGAGATGATATCTCAGTGTTGTTCTAATTTGCATTTCTCAAATGACCAATGATGTTGAACGTTTTCTCGTATATTTATTTGGCATTTGAATTTCTTCACCTGAGAATTGTGTATTCAACTCAGATGCCCATTTTTGGATCAGGTCTTTGAATTTGGGAGACCTAGTTTTTTCAATTATTTATACATTCCAGATAAAAGTCCTTTGTCTGAGGACACTTGGCAAAAATATTTTCCAAATCTGTAGGTTTTCTTTTCACTCTGTTGGTGATTTCTTTCAATGTGCAACAAGTTTTTAATAAGGTGAGATCACATTTGTTGATTCTTTGAAGTACTTCCCATGCAGTTTGGTTTTTGTTCATGAACTCTCTGCCTACCCCTATGTCCTCAAGATTTCTGCCTACTTTGTTTTGTAGTAGATTTAATGTTTCTGTCTTAATATTTGGATCTTTGATCCATTTTGACTTCAATTTAGTGCATGGCGATAGACATGGGTCTAGTTTAAATCCTCAGCATGTGGAAAGCCAATTTTTCCAGCACCACTTATTAAAGAGGCTATCTTTCTGTCAGTGAACATGTTTGGCCCTTTTGTCAAAGATAAGGAGGCTGAGTGTATTCATAGTTGTGTCTATATCTTCTACTCTCTTCCATTGATCCTCAGGTCTGTTTATTTTCTAATACTATGCTGATTTTATTTTAGCAACTTTGTAGTTTAATTTCAGGTCAGAGGTTGTGATGCCTCCTGCCTTGCCCTTGTTGCTCAGGATTGCCTTTGCTATTCTAGGTCTCCTATGGTTCCAGATTAATTTTTGGAGTGTTTTTATTAGATCTGTGAGGTGTATTAGTGGTATTTTTATTGGAATTGCATTAAATCTGTATAACAGCTTTGGAGTATGACCATTTTCACAATATTGGTTCTTCCTATCCATGAGCAAGGAATATCTTTCCATGTTCTGATATCCTCTTTGATTTCTTTTTTCAGAGTACTGTAATTTTCAATGTATAAATCTTTTACCTTCTTTGTTAGATTGTTTACTAAGTATTTCATTTTTTTTGACATTATTGTGAATGGTGTGGTTTCCCTAATTTCTCTCTCAGTTAGTTTATTGTTTGTGTACAAGAATGCTATTGATTTTTGAGTGTTGATTTTGTACCCAGCTACACTGCTGAATTTTCTTATTGAGGACCGGAGTTAGAGAGAACAATGGCCACAGCACTAAACAAGCCCAGTCTGGGAACCGGTGCCATGCAAGGCACTCTGGCGGACTGGGAACAACTAGACCCAAGCCTCTCCCATGAGTCAGTGCCATTCACGAACTGGGGTTAGAAAGTAATGCCTGCAGCACCAAACAAGCCCAGTCTGGGAACTGGCACCATGCACTGGTCTCTGGTGGACTGGGAATGGCCAGACCCCAGCCCCTCTGGCACAAGGGCTGAGGGTTGGCAGACAAGAAGTACAATCCCCCTGCAAGTGACCTGCTTATCCGGAGAAACACAGGCTGTGATGATAGCTATCGAGGTGAAATGCAATTGAATGCCTGTGGTGCTTTGGTATTTCACTAACATTGCAGGTCTAGGGCCTGTGGTCTGATCATAGGTTCAGAGGATATCACTAAGCAGTGTGTCATCTAGGGGGGTTCTCCTTCTGAGGGTTGCAACCATTGTTGATTCCCTATGGTCTTGTTTGTCATTTCCATTGTTTTGTTGGGTTGGGTTTTATTCTCTCTTTTTTTTTTGATTATGTTAAATCCCATGACAGGAGAAGTTATTTCAAGGCTAGTAAGATATATTGCCGGGCGTGGTGGCGCACGCCTTTAATCCCAGCACTCGGGAGGCTGAGGTAGGTGGAGAG
>RJWM01010392.1:0-63955 GCA_004363535.1 Dasyprocta punctata
GTGTTTATGGTCGATGTGTGGGCACACTTCCCACATTCTGGTAAACGACCTTGGCTCTGTGATGTGTATCGCAACTATCTTCTTCCGCGTGGCTACGCGTGCCCTTTTAACATGGGTGACTGACAGGGTTCAGGGAAACAAGTTTCCAATTCTGATGGAAGTCACCTGCCTCACCCCTTGGAAGGATACAAACAGGCAGTTTGTAAGAAATACTAACATTAGAAAATGTTAAAATACCCAGGTAAATGACATTACAATAGTAAGAGGCTCTGCTGTTTATCAGCTTAACTGATTTGATCTGATGATAATTTCTGTGTGTGTGTGCAGCGCCGGGACGAAGCAGGCAAGCGCTGACCTCTGAGCCATGCCCAAGACCCAGACCAGCAGACTCTGGGGTGAGTGTAGCTTTTTTTTTTCTTTTCTTTTTTTTTTTTTGTGGCACCAGGGATCAAACTCACAACCTCGCGCCTGCCAGGCAAGCGCTTAAGCCACTGAGCCAACCTCCTGGCCCTAGTTTTTTGAGGCAGGGTCACACTATGTAGCTCAGGCCAGCCTTGCACTCGCGTTGTAGCCCAAGCCAGCCTCGAACTCACAACGCTCTGCCTACCTCAGCCTCCCGAGTGCTGGGATTAAAGGCGTGCGCCACCATGCCTGACTTAGTGTGTGTAGTTTTTGAGACAAGGTCTCACTTGATAGCCCAGGCTGGCCTCAAACTTGTGGCAATCCTCCTGCCTCAGCCTCCCAAGTTAGCCTGGCTGTCCCTGCAGATATTCCTCAGGGGAATGGGAACAGAGGGCCTGTGGCCGCACACCTTCCCGCTGGGTATAGAGCTCGGCACAGGCCTGAGGACTCCCAGGTTCCGTGAGCCCATTTCAGTGCTCACCTCAAGCAGAGTCCTGCCCAGTATTATTTTCCGAGATGAGCCTTTCTATGTTGCCCATACTAGTCCTGAATGCCAGGGCTCAAGTGAGTCTCCTACCTCAGCCTTCTAAGGGCTGGTACCACAGGCGTGGGCTGCACAGTCAGTTAAAAAAGCTAGGCTTTTCAAGTTCCTGTTGCTTCCTCTTCTTTGCTAATTCTTGGTATTGATAGTTCAATTTGAGTCATTTTAGTGGGTATGCAGAAGTATCTCTTCGCAGGTTTTTTTGGTGGGGGCGGGGGACAGGATCTTACTATGTAGATAGGGCTGGTTTAGAACTCACTATGTAGCCCAGGCTGGCCTGGAACTCCCAGTGACCCACCTGCCTCAGCCTCCTGAGTGCTGGGATTACAGGCATGTGCCACCATGCCTGGCTTTGCAGTTTTAGTCTTTTCCTGTTGATTAAAATGATACGTAGCACTTTTTTCAGACACTACAGGCCATGAGGACAGTCTCTCATGTAAAATTCCTAGGCATGTCTCTCTCTTTTTTTTTTTTTTTTTTGTCTTTTTGAGACAGGGTCTCATTATGCAGTTCAGGCTGGCCTTGAGCTCACTTTGTAGCCCAGGCTGGTCTCAAATTTGCAACGATCCTCCTGCCTCAGCCTCCCTAGTGCTGGGATTACAGGCATGCGCTACCACACCCAGCTTCCTAGACACATCTCATGTACATGTACTTCAAATATCCATTCTGTCCCTAAATGGCATCTTCGGCAGATGGGAGGTTTTGATTTTAACTAAATCTAACTTTTCAATCTTATGGTTAGGATTCCCTGTCTCCTGTTGAAGGAAGAGGTTAGCGTTTGTTTTTAAAATTTATTTCTGATTTGGCAACGGGACCTGGAGCCTCGCACATGCTAGGCAAGGGCTCTGCCCTGCGCCCCACCCGAGCCTGAGCGTCAACATTTCTCACAAGGAGATGCCACCACTCCAGAACTGTTTCTGTATCAAAACAACTGTGGGGCTTGGGATATAACTCAGTGGCACAAGCACCTGTCTGGCAAGCAGGAGGTCGTGAATTTGATCCCCTGGTACCAAAAAAACCAACTGTCCACTTCCGCTCCTCTGCGGCAGCGGCGCCTTTGCCGTGAATCCGAGGACACACGTGAGTCTCGGGTGTGTGCCCAAAGCCCCACAGGGGACAGGACCCCTGCGTGCCAATGTCTGACCTGTTGAGGTGAGCTGCACCCCCAGCCCTGTCTGTGACTCTGTTTCCCCAGGTGATCACCCACTGCACCCATTCCCCAAGCGGCCAGGCTGGCCCGGGGTGGCCTTTGGAGGCGGCGGCCGCCTTTACCTTTGCAGAGGAACTGCTGGACGGCCGCGGTGCCGGCGCTGCACACCTCCGGCGGCGGGAAGACCATGGCCGAGGCGTCGAGGCTCAGCGTCTGCAGACACAGGGCCCCTTTACCGGGAGGGTCACAGTGCGGGGTGACGTGATCGGAAGGGCCCGACCTGACTCGTGTGGGTGCTGTGTCCTGCTGCCCGGCCCCGGCTCCGGGGCACGCAGCAGACAGGCAGTGAGCGCCCGGCCAGGGTGTTCAGGTGAATTGTGAGTGCGAGAGAAGGTCACGGAGGCAGCGAGAACAGGACTCCGGGGTTGTAATCAGATACAGAAAAAGTCCAGGGGTGAACGTGCTCCTGCCAGGGCCCGCAAGCAGACGCCCCAGCCGGGGAAGCTGAGGCGAAGGCGAATTAACCCAGGCGGGCTGCACGGCCCCCGCTCGTGAGTTAAAATGCCACCGCATTTGGTGGCCATGGGTGGCCAGTGGTCCCTACGCCAGTACACAGGACAGACTGTTTCCATGGAAGCGGCAACGGACCCTGCTGCTCTAACAGCATCCGACTCCCAGCCCAGTATGGCCCCCACTGTGTGTCCTCGGACAGATCAGTGTCACGGTGTCACAGCTTAGATCTGGGGTGTCACTCAAGGCCTCAGGTGTTCAGAGTGGGGTATTTTAAAGTTTTATGTTTTGGTTTTTTTCAAGATAGGGCCTCACTTGGACCAGGGCTATAGCTCAGTGGCACAGAGCCTGCCTGGCAAGTGTGAGGTTGTGAGTTTGATCCCCAGTACCAAAAAAAAAAAAAAGAAAAAAGAAAAAAGAAGTCAAGATAGGGCCTCACTATGTAGCCTGGGCTGGCTTGGAACTCACAGAAATCCTCTTGCCACAGCCTCCAAAGCGCCAGCATTACTGGCGTGCACCACTCTGCCTGGTTGCAGAATGTGTTTCTAAGGGACTGGATCATGGGGTGCAGTGGATTAACCCAGGCCAAGTGTGCAGTTAGGACGGGGCGGGGGGCAGGTTAGGGTGGTCACCGAGGGGTGACCTGGAAGGTGACTCTCCCTCCCTGATCCCCCATTCTCCTCTGCTTCCTGGCTGCCTCGATGTGAGCAGCCTGTCTTGGACAGACCCTCATGCACCTAGTGCTGCTGGGCGTGGTGGCGTATACCTGTAATCCCAGCACTCAGGAGGCTGAGACAGGAGGATGGCTGTGAGTTCGTGGTTATGAAATGAATAGCTTCTGGGCCTTGTGGAGCTGGGATGGAACCTGCGGGGCACATGCTCTACCACTGAGCCCCACCCCGCCCCAGAGGACAACACCTACTAAACATCTGAGGGTTGCATCAACATAAGGAAAGTATGCAGCACTTTCCTGTAGTGCGGCACATGCCTGTAATCCCAGCACTCGGGAGGCTGAGGCAGGAGGATCTCTGTGCATTTGAGGCGAGTTTGAATTACATACCAGGACCTTGTCTCAAAGTCAAAAAAGGATTAAGACCATGGGCTCTGGGCCATGTTGTCTAACACGGCAGCTGCTTAGCACATGTGGCTGTTCCACTACAGATTAACTAAAATTCAATCAAATCACTTTGTTCCTTGGTCACCTTGGCCAACTTTAAGCTGCCATTGTGGCCACCAACTGGGACAATACAGTCACAGAACGTCCCTGTCACCACAGCACTTCCTGTGGACAGTGCAGGAAGATGAACCTGCTTGGGCCCGGGCCACCTCCGCGCGTCGCCAGCTCCCGGCCACCACGCTCGGCAGTCTGGTCGTGAGAGGAAACCACCGACGGGATCGGGCGCTGGACCCCGGGACGTACTGTCCTCACCGCCACAGACCCGGACGTGTGCAGAGGTGAACGGCACAGGCGCGGGGTCGTCTGTAGCCCGTCTCTCACTAACTTGTGGCCTTTGTGCAGGCTCCATAAACAGACTGTGCCTCAGTTTCTTCATTTGTAAAGTGGCACGACAGTATTTCCCTCACGGGACTTGGGGGAAGACTCCGGGAGCTAACACGGCTCAGGTGGCTGGCCTTGGAGTGCTGGCTAAATGTGAGGCCACCTTGGCCGTGACTGTGACAGCCCACTGTCCCCAGGGGTTGCCATGTGCCAGGGTCTGACATGAGCTGTTCCCCTCCCTAAATTCTGGTGCTAAAGTCCTAAAGCCTCGTATCTTGGAATGTGCCTGAGTTTGGAGACAGACTAGGCCCTAGTCCAGTGTAACTGGCGTCCTGCTCTTTTCTCTCTCGTTTTTTTCTTTCTTCTTCTTCTTTTTTTTTTTTGTATATGTGTGTTTTGAGACAGGGTCTCATTGTGTAGTTCAGCCTGGCCTTGATCTCAGCAAGCCTCCTGCCTCAGCCTCCTGAGTGCTGGGATTACAGATGTGCAGCACCACAAGCCACAGCTTCCGTCAAGCATCAGCTTGGCGCTGCTCTTCTCCCCTCTAGATGTGTGGTGGTCAAAGTGACATCGCTGCACGTGGTTGCACACTGGCCTCTCGGCGAGGTCCTCAGCACCACACCTCGGGGGCCTTGGGACTGGGCACCCTGTGAGGAATGGGGGCGCGCAGTGAGGCCACTGGGGAGAACAGCTCCACTGACCTCCAGCGTCCGGACGTGAGCCAATGTCTGCGGCAGCCTCTGAACCCTATTTTCGCTGATGTCGAGGGTGCGCAGGCTTCGGAGCTCCCCCAGCGTGTCGGGCAGCTCCTTCAGCTTGTTGTCTGGAGAGACCCCAATGGCTGAGCTCAGCGCCCCAAAACCTGGCCCCGCTTCCTGTCCAGCCTCTTCAGGACTCCGGGGACTGGGGACAGGCGGCTGCTGCTGGATGACTCTGGACAACTGACTTGGCCTCCTGGGCCCTGGTTTCCACACCTGTGAGCTGGGGACAGCCCAGCTGCGCACGCTCGCCTGGCCGCTGGCCGCTCACCGAGTGTACAGGTGCCCGTCCCTGCATGTGACGTGGCGCTCAGGACTGCCGCTGGGCCCCACCGAGGCTCTCACCCTGCCAGTCCACTTGTGGTTATGGACATGAGTGACAAAGTCGCAGCCTGGCTGTGACTGCCAGTGCCCCCCCAGGGGGTCCCAGGAACCCTGGTTACCATGGCGACAGGCAGGGCACCTATGGATGGGACTGGACAGTTCAGAGCTCGCCAGAGTCACAAGGACAGGGCACCCTGGCCGCCTACCTTTCACGTTGAGGGTCTGGAGCTGGGCCAGGTTCCCAATGGAGCGAGGCAGGTGTGTCAGCTGGTTCCTTTCCACATTCAACACCTAGGAAAGAGCAGGAAATGACACGAGAGGCCACGCACAGACGCAGTGACTCTGAGGCTCCCTCCCCACCGCTCTGGACTCAGTGGCCCCTGGGCATGGCACACAGTGGAGTGGCCTTTCTTCCTCCTGCCAGTCCTGCGAGGGATGGACAGATCGGGCATCAACGCAGGGCCTTTGCACTGGGCTACATTCCCGGCCCTTTCTGTGTTTTATCGTGAGACAGGGTCTCCATAGCTTGCTAAGTTGCCCAGGCTGGGCCAAACTTGTGATTGTCCTGCCTCAGCCTCCCAGAGTGCTGGAATTACAGGGGTGCCCCACCACCCCCGATGGAAGAAGGCCCAGCTTGTTATGATCCCATTTGAGAGATGAGGAAGAAGGGGCCAGCAGGGTCAGAGGCTGGGCAAGCAGCACACAGCCAGACTCTGGCTCAGACAGAAAGGAGCCCCAAGGTCACGGCCAAGGCAGAGGGACTGAGGGGGGCAGGGAGCCACACTGAGCAGCCATTAAAAATTGATACAAAGGGAATCTAAGTAGCCACTAAACATAATGGCAGATAAATATTTGATGAGCCAAAGAACGGTTATAACTTACTGTCAGACATCCACAAGTTACAAAATAGCAAGGTAGCAATTCTAGAAACACAGGCATATGTTTACAGTGTCGCGAGATTCTATAACAAGGTACGTATGTGGCTCGAAGTGAGGACAGTCACTACTGCTCTGGCCAATATGTGACCTTGGGCAGGTGACAACGATCTTTCTGGACTTCTGTTTTCTATAAAATGTGATAGCATCTCTCTGAGTGTGGTGGTGAATGCTTGTAATCCCAGCAGTCAGGAGGCTGAGGCAGGAGAATTGCTGCACATTCAAGGCCAGCCTGGGCTACATAGTGAGGTCAAGGCCTGTTTTGATTACATAGTGAGACCCTGCTTCTTCTCCCTGCCCAATGAACCACTATGGACTACAATTAGACCTTGTATAGGATATGCTATGTACCCCCAAGTCCTCATACTTTTGATGGGGCTGAGTCTGACACTTGTGATCAGTTTGTTGTCTAGCGCCAGGATTAATGATGTGACTGCTACACCCGCCCAGGGGTGGAGCTGAGATACAGTATAAGGGAAGGCGGGTCTTCCTCTTGCTTGCTTCCCGGCTTCCGCCCTCTCTCTCACCAGCGTGGATTGCGGCTTGCAGCTTGCAGCCGCCATGAACTGTAGCCCCGTCATCCCATGCTGCCTTGGAGCCCACTTTATGGACTGAAACTCCCGAGAAACCGTAAGAATAAACCTTTCCTTCCCTAACTTTGGGCGTCAGGTATTTTGTCTCAGCAACGAGCAAAAAGTAACCAAGACAGACCTCCTAGGAAATAAGCAAGGTGGAGGGAGAGACATGTAAGGGGATCCACTTAGGGAAGACGGGAGGATTCGCAGGGACAGCTGGGTTCAGGGGTGAGGGATGAGCCCTGTACACAGCCCCAGGAAGTCACCCTAACAGAACAGAGGGCTGCAAGGAGAGGCCTCGCCAGACAGGGACCGAGCACAGAGGGTTTGGGAGGTGATCACAGATCCACCACATGGGGTCTTTTTTTTTTTTTTCTTTTTGGTGTTAGGATGGGATCAGGGCCTGATCCCTGCAAAGCTGGTGCCCCAGCCCCAGCCCCAGCCAGTGTACAGGGGTCTTCTGGATCCTAGTGGCTTTTTCCACTTTTGTTTTTGTTTGTTTGTTTTTTGAGACACACTCTTGCTATGTAGTTGGCTGGCCTTGAGCTTTCTATGTAGCCCAGGCTGGCCTTGGACTTGTGGTAATCCTCCTGCCTCAGCCTCCTGAGAGCTGGAATTACAGGTGTGCACCATCACACCTGGCTTTCCTGAGTCCCAGAGAGGAAGGTGGCTTTTTGATCTAAATGCTACAGGAGCCTCTCCTTTACTGTAGAATTCGGGCAACACTAACACCGGCTCACAGGGTGACTGTAAGGTACCTGTAGGGCTTAGCTCAGGGCTGGCACAAAGTGGGCACTTGGTCAATGCAGTGACTGCTGCCAGCAGGGAGCAGAGAGCCAGAGCCAGTGCAGGGCCCGACAGCCTTAAGATGCAGAGTCATGGGTGCCTTTTACTGTGAAGCTGCAGAAGCTCGAGATGAAGTCCCCGAAAGCAAAAGCCAGCAATGTGGCAGGGCCACTGACTGCACAGCAATGTGGCGGCATGCAGCATCCGGAACACCTGCCAGGAGAGCAGGCTCCTGTCCCGAGCCTCACCTGCAGGGCCGTCAGCTGCCCCATGTCATCGGGCAGGGCTGTCAGCTGATTGTTGTGCAGATCCAGCACCTGCAGCAGGAAGACACCTGTCAGCCACCCACAGCAGGAGGTGAGAGGGGCTGCTTCATGCCAGCCCCGCACCCACCCTGTCTTCTCCCTCTAAATGTTCGGCATTTCCACCTCATCTTCTTCCCCAGGCTATTACACCATTTCCTTCTTTTAGTTATCAAACATTTATTTTCCACGGTTAAACAAAAATGTGTTGTAAAACAGTATCCATGTGCTAAAAAGAAAAATGAGCTGAGTCTGGTGGTGCACAGCTATAATCTCAGGACTCAAGAGGCTGAGGCAGGAAGAACTCTATGAGTTTGAGGACAGCCTGGGCCACATGGTCAGTTCAAGGCCAGCCTAAACTGCATAGTGAGACCTTGTCTCAAAAAGCCAGAAAAAAAACTTGCTTTTTCAGTACTAGGATAGAACCTAGCACCTCTACAAAACAGCTACATCCCCAGCTCTTCTTTCCTTTTATTTTTAGACAGGCTCTCCCTAAGTCACTAAATTGTCCAGGCTGGGTTTGAACTTGTGACTCTCCTGCCTCAGCCTCCTGACAGTGAAATTATAGATCTAGCCATTTTCTAGTGTTTTTTAAACAATGAAAATAGCTGGAGCCGGGTGTGGTGGCACATGCATTTAATCCCAGCACTTGGGAGGCTGAAGTAGGTGGAGCATTGTGAGTTCGAGGCTGGCTTGGGCTACAACTCGAGCGCAAGGCCAGCCTGAGCTACATAGTGCGACCCTGCCTCAAAAAACTAGGGCTGGGAGTTTGACTCAGTGGCTTAAGCGCCTGTCTGGCAGGCGTGAGGTTGTGAGTTTGATCCCCAGTGCCGCAAAAAAAACAAAACAAAAAAAACCCCAAACAATGAAAATAAACACAAAAGGCATAGGAGATACATACATATACATGTATGTACACACATTATATATATAGAACACATAAATTTAAAGCATACACACACAAACACACACACACACACACACACACACACACACACATATACACTTTTTTTTTTTTTTAACGGTCTTACTGGGAGTAGTGGCACATGCCTGTAATCCGAGCATTTGGGAGGCTAAGGTATGTGGATCACCATGAGTTTGAGGCCAACCTGGGCTACATAAGTGAGTTCAAGGCCAGCCTGTAGTACATATTAAGACCCTTTCTCAAAACAAAACAGCACAAAACAAAACAGACAGGGTCTTATGATGCATTTCAGGCTGGCCTTGAATTCGCCACGTGGCCCAGGCTGGCCTCCAGCTTCCTGAGTGCTGGGACTAAGCCCTGTGCCACCAAGCATGCCTGCCCTGGATGAGGCCCTGCACCCCATTCCTAGCACCAAACAAAGCCTGTTGGCCCAAAACTATAAAGACCAAGCCACCCACCAGCCAGAGCTCCCCACAGAGAGCTGGGGACTATGCTCTTGTCCCCACTCTCACAGAGTTCCACTGGTGACATCTTGCACACACTGTGACTACGCCCAGCCCCTGTCCTGAAGGGGCCGATGGTCGTCAGAGTCCTCCTAGTTCTCTGGGTTTCACATGTTGGCCACAAGCTGCCCTGGGGACCTTCCTGTCCTTGCTTGGGACCACTATTCCCATGCCGTGGGCATCTTGGCAGCTGTGCATTTAGGATTTCCTTTCCACCCTGTGCTCATGCTTGTCACCCTACAAGCGATGCACAGCACTCAGAGGTGCTTAGTACACGGTGCTGAGCAAATCCCAGACTGACGCTTCCCTTCGGGCCCATATGGCACAGGCTGAGGAGACCAGAAGACAGCGGGGGGGCTGGTGGCCACCCCAGAGACCATGCAGCATCCCCGCCACCTGAGGGGCTCAGTACCTTGATGGTTGCCAGGCTCAGGAGGCTACAGGATTTGGGCAGCAGGGAGGTGAGCTGGTTTGTATGCACAATCAACACCTGGACGGCAACGACAGAAGCAGAATTAGGCTGCAGGAGAGGGCAGACAGGGAAGGTGAGGTGGCACCCCTCAGTACCCAGGGGGCATCGCTCATTTCTGCCGGCCAGACATGCAACAGGGGCCGCTGAGACAATCATGAAACTTCTCAATGTATAATCCGAGGATCTTAAATCTAGAATTTCAAAGATGAAAGGGATCTTGGATGTCTAATTCTACCTCTCATGCTGAGAAATGATCAGCCTTCCTTTTTTTTTCCCAGAGCGGGTCTCACTATGTCATCCAGGCTGGCCTTGAACTGACTATTTGGCCCAGGCTGACCTGGACCATGTGGTGGAGCTCCCGCCTCAGCCTCCCGACTGCTGGGATGACAGGCGTGCACAACTGCAGCTCCCCAGGTGTCCTGATCTTAACCTTCCCCAGCCTCAGTGTCTTCTTGAAAAGCAGAGAATGATAAAGTATCTGCCTCTGAGGTCTGCAGAAATTAACCAAGCCAGCGGACACAGTGTCTCAGCTGAGGGCTGGCTTGTGGTTCAGTACTCAACCTACCTGGTCCATCACTATGCTGTTAGCTATGCTGCTTTAATACTTTCCCGGGTGAGGAGCTGGCTACACTGTTGCTATGGAATCCTTCTCACCCATCTGCATCTAGAGGCTTCACTTAGTGTACATGAACCCACTGCACCCAAAGGCGCAGGAGCTGCGCTGCTCTTCTGAAATAGCCCTTATTCCCCTCCTCCCTGCGAGCAGTGCTATCACTCACACCAGCTTTAATAAGCATTTGCTACGGGATCGGCATCATATCCCTCTGTCTCCGTCACTCCTTAAATCTGCCCGTACCTCCGACAGCATAAACTCTGAGTGTCCTCATTTCCCAGAGGAAGATATGGAGATGTCAGAGTTAAGGAAGTTGCCCAACTCACAAAGCCAGTGAAGGGCAGAGCCAAGAGTGACGCAGGGCTGTCCCCGCCCCAGCCTGCTGTCCTTGCTGCCGTGCAGACCAGGTATGGGCTGACAGGGTGACAGCCAGAGAGGGGAGGTGGCCGTGCGGGCAAGAGAGTCCCCACCACCCCTACACATTTTAGATACGCACCTCTCTGAACACGGAGACTCAGCTTACCTTCTTCTGTAGAACTTTGCACGTCGAAAAGGCCCCGAATGGAATCTAGGAGAAGACAGAGAAAAATCAGAGCTTCGTCTCCTGCAGGTCTCTAGTTTGTTCTCTGCTTGGCGCTGATGTGAGAGAGACGGGCAGGGGGTGAGCGAGGGCCGAGGGCTGACGTGGAGAGCACACTCCATTCGGGAGGCCGGGGGAGCGGCGCAGGGCACCGGCACAGCCCCCGCCAGCCGCTGCCAAGAGGCTGCCTTGCCCGCCCTCTTCCGGCACCCCAGGAATTTCTGGGCGCATTTTCTAACAAGGCTCCTTGATTCTCAGAGGTTATGTTGGGGACAAAAGATCATCTCAATTCCTTTAGACAAGAATGGAATCTAAGGAAACATCTCCTAATTAGTACTTCTGGCTTTTTAAATTGCTTTTTCTTGGTATGTTTTAGGTAATATATAATGACCACATTCATCATGGGGAATTTGTACCTGTACATGATATAACTTGATCCTTTTTTTCCCCCATCCCCCTACCTTCCCTTTCACCCCTCTTCTGGCTTTTTTTATTTTTATTTTTTGGTACCAGAGATCGAACTCACAACCTCATGCCTGCCAGGCAGGCACCTAAGCCACTGAGCTAAATCCCCAGTGCTTTTGGCTTTTTTTAAAGCCCCAGTCCACATCTGTCATTCCTGGGGACATCTGAGCTAAGAAAACAGGAAAGATCAATTTCACAATCCACACAGGGCCCTCAGTTTACCTCTGTGAGCTCACATTTAGAGATGTCAAGAATGTCATCTGCTCCTGCTTCTTTTGCCTAAGGAGAAAAAGAATATTGGTTTATTTATTGCATGGTGCTGGGATGGAACCAGGGCTTTGAGCAAGCTAGGCAAGAAATCTCCCACTGAGCTACTTTTTTTTTTTTTTTTTTTTAAATGTTCAAACAAAATATCCTTGTGGGCAAACAAGGCAAAGAAACACAGAATTAAGGAGCAGCAAGGGACCACAGGCATGGCTGGCTTCCCTAGTCTATTCTGTGGGTGGCCCAATGACCTCTGCTTTCCTGGAGCCCGAGGTCCTGCGGGGGAGAGAACCCAGCCAGTGATGATGAGTGCCCTCAGCTAAAAGGGGACAGGTACTTGGCAGAGGGCGGGGGAGGCAGGTAGCAGGGAGCGTGGCAGTGCGGAACCCTATTGTGTGGGGCAGAGGGGGAGCTGGGAAGGAGTTAGGGAAACCCATTTCCCCTCACCAGACACATCTGGTACTCCAGGCGTTTCCGAGCCTCCTCGCTGGGTTTCCGCTTCCGGAAGAAAAGCGGCATCCTTTCCTTTTCCTAGAGCGATTTTTAAGACTCTGGGGGCATGGGAGAGAAGGACAGATAGCACAGTAACACCAGCCCTGCAGCTGGTCTGCTGGACAGTGAGCTCCGTGCACTAGACACCTCGCCCATCGCTGTCCTGGGCCCCACACTGCACGCTTGCTACTCTGTTCTGTGTTGATGCAACAATAAACAGTAGGGTAGGGTGGAAGGAGGGCAAAGGCAGGCCAGGTGCCCTGGGTTTGTACTGTAATCCCAAATACTGAGTACGGTAATCCAAATACTGTAATCCTTTCTCCAGTCTCTCTCACAATCCAAGAAATAATATAATTCCACTGAGACGTTACTGGAATCCCGATAAGTTAATTCCAATCTACCACCTCCAATGCAACCCACAGTGAGAGGAAAGATTCCGAGACATATTCTAGGTTAAGGGCAGCCAAGGGGTCCTGAGTCCAATCCTCATGAGGATGTGCGGACAAAGGCCTTTATCCTCAGCCTCTCCCAGCATTTATTAACTAGTGAAGCAAGGGGGTGGCTTGAGGATGAGTGACAGTGAGGATGGCGGGAACTACGTGAGTAACTTGAGCTGGCTGACAAGGTAGTGAAAAAGGTATCTCTGCAAAATGCAGATAAAGGTATGCAGGGGGGTCAATTTGCATAACCCAATCAAGATAGCAACTGACTGTTTTAGGAGGCTGCTGCTTCAGTCTCTGATATGCAAACTTTATGCCCTGGGAACTCATAGCCTCTTTCTCGAGGCTCATCCCCAGTCGACATTCCTGGAGCTCATTGGCTCTGCCATCCCACTGTGCCTATATATTTTATAGAGATCACTATGGGATAAAACAGGACACTGGCGGATGGCTTTAGAGATTACATACCATGACCCCTGCTAGCCTTATTTGTAATGCTTAGGGCCAATTAAAGAGAGAAGGAAGAGCCAGGCGTGGTAGCACACGCCTTTAATCCCAGCTTAATCCCAGCACCCGGGAGGCTGAGGTAGGAGGAGCGTTGTGAGTTCAAGGCCGGCTTGGGCTACAATGCGAGCGCAAGGCTGGCCTGAGCTATACACAGTGCGACCCTGCCTCAAAAAACCAGGGCCGGGAGTTTGGCTTAGTGACTTTTTTTTTTTTTTTGCGGCACAGGGGATCGAACTCACAGCCTCACGCCTGCCAGGGCAGGCGCTTAAGCCACTGAGCCAAACTCTATATATATATCAACATAAGGAAATAAGTCTTGATATAATCAAAGTTGCAGCAATTGTTCTGCATTCAAGGGGACCCGCTCAAGTTGTCTCCCACAGGTTTGGGCTCTCCTCCTTAGGGACATTTCTTCAGCTGCTTTCCAAGGATGCGCCCTGACAGACTCAGCTGCTGGGTCACTCCTAGCCCTTGCAACACTGTCACGGTGGTACTAGCCAGTCGTGGCTTGGGAAGCTCAACTCATACCCAAAGAGATCTATGTGTTAACTAAAAATTATAAAGTAGTCCTTGGCCACTTCGTCACCCTCAGTTATTATTCCATTTGCTTCTCACCACAGCCCTGTTTCAGGCAGAGAAAATGACACCCCATTAAGCTCAGTGATCTGGTTCTACACCTTGGATTGCAGCAAAGCCATCCTGGAACCCCGGTCTTTCAAGTCCTGATCCTGTGCAGTTTGCCAACAACTTGGTACTCAAATAACACACACTGAGTACACTATCTTCAGTAAAGAAGCCAAGGTGCTCTCTGCCTGCCCTCGGCTTGCACAGTCTCTGCAATCATCCATGCTTGATAAAAGACAGTGATGGGACAGAAAACAGTCATTCAGCATGGTTTAAATCCAAGATCTGCCACTCATCAACTGTCACTTCTGCTCAACTCTGAGCCTGTTTCCTCAACTGGAAAGTGTAACACTGGGTTCTGTGCGAATCCAATGGCTTCATGTATATTCACCTGCCTGCAGGGGTGTGGAATGGCTTCCTGACCCCTCCTCGAGGACAGCGCTTACCCTTCTGCTCCCCAGTGACTGGCCCTCCTTCACCCTCTTCCCCAATGACTATGGCACCCCATCATCCCAATCAGCTCTTTGCACTCTTGCTTTAAGATACCTATCCGTCATTCACTCTCTTCCCCGATGATCAGCCCAGATGGGGAGAACCACACCCATCCTTTCCTGGCCGGGTTGGGCGGCGGCGGACCTGGCTATGTGGACGGCGAGGTCCCCAACGTTCGGAGCCTCGGACGGACCCCAAGGCTGGCCGGTCACTCAGAAGGCTTGGTCATGGGCGCGGGATGGGCGAGGGGCCGGCGGCGCTGGAGTCTGGTCTCCTCGAAACGCAGGAGCTGGGACTCACAATCTCAAGAAGTCATGTAAACCAGGACGACGAAGTCAGAGACTCTGGGTACCGCGGAATCGTAGAATTAAGAGGTGGACTGGATTGAGACCCAAATAAGTTGTTTGGATAACTGAAATGCGCACATCACCAAGAGGTCAGAAGGGGCCCTTAGGTGCCAAAACACAAGGTCTTGGAGTGGGGCTGCGGACCCATCAAGGTATGGGCGGGGTTCTGGGATTGGGAGCTAGGAACCCCGAAGTGACCCTCAAGATAATGAAACATAGGTTAAGATCAGCAGGGCCCGGGCTCTCAGAAGCCCTCTTTTCTCTGCCGCTCCACTGAGCTAAGTGCCCTGAACGCCCTGTCCGATTCCCTAGCCCCAGCCCACCGCGGTACCTGACTTTCCGGCAACCAGCTTCAGGCGCCTGCCCACAAGAAACATGCCGACAAGGGCGTCGCTCAGAGGGTGGGCGGAGCCAGTCGTTCTCGCGAGAGTAGTGCGATCCTGCCTATATCCTACGTGGTTAGGGTAGTTTCCGGTCTTTTGGCTTTCGGCTAGGAGGAGGCTAAGGTGCAACTTTCTTCGGTCGTCCCGAATCCGGGTTCATCCGACACCAACCGCCTCCGCCATGCCGCCCAAGTTCGACCCCAACGAGATCAAAGTCGGTGCGTGCCCTAGCTGCGACCTCCGCTGCGGATGGAGCCGAGCTCCTTCCTGCGGGCCCCGTCGCATGTGTGTTCATGCCGGGCTCCAGGGCCGCGCTTCCTAGAAGCCCCTCGGCGCTGTGTGGCCGGCACAGGGCTTTTCTTTGCCGGGCCTCAGCTGCCTCGCGTGTAAATGGGGAGGGAGGACCGGACGACCTGCGGCGGCCTTGCAGCCCGCGCGCTTAGGGTAAGGCTCTAGTCCGGGCCGCTGGCACCTCCCGGCAGAGGCTCGGCGGTGCTTGGAGAAGAGCCATTGACCGGCGTGGGGAGGGGGCTGCGCCTCGGGCCCCGTCCGCAGAGTCTCTAACCTTCCCTTTCTCGCAGTGTACCTGAGGTGCACCGGTGGTGAAGTCGGCGCCACGTCTGCCCTGGCCCCCAAGATCGGCCCCTTGGGTCTGGTAAGTCACCCCCGCCGCGGGCCTTTTCTTTCCCTTCGTGGGAGCAGAGTTCAGCTCTGGTTTGTGCAAACGACCGTTCTCGGGTATTAGGCCTTGAGCCACTGTGCTGGCACTGGCCACCATGCAAACGTCACGCGTGAAAAGTGGGATCTGAAACTTGACATTGTAACTTAATTGCTGCTTTTGGTTTTAGTGTTCCGGAGGGCTCTGGAGTGAGCGGAGGCTTGGGCCTGGTAACATTGAGCAGCTGACTTAGCTTCTTTCCTGGATGGGGCCATGAGCGCAGCACCGTTAGATAAAGTGGGGTGGGAACCGAGCTCAGTGGTACAGATCCTGCCTGGCGCCAGCGCAAGGTCCTGAGTTCGATTTCCAGCACCAAAAAAGTGAGGTGGGGGTCCTGGAAAGTGTGGCGGTTTGTTTTATCAGACAGTGATCCTGTCCCCATTGCGTTTTCCCTTTGGCCAAACATTGTTTTGCTCTGCTTCCTTGGCCCTTAGTTCTGCAGGCATCGAGGAGGGATGCTGTATTTAGGCTCTCTGAGGAATGTAAAGTAGCAAATGCTCAGATCTCTGTTTTTCCCAGCAGGCTTGGATTGGCCTGATGGGGGAGCCTGGCATCATTAAAGCTCCCTAGGTGATTCTGGGGTAGCCAGGGTTGAAAACTTTTATTTTACCATTGAGGTTTTGACCCTGATCCTGCAGTTTATAGCCCTGGACAAGATTTAATTCTTCAGCCTCCTTGCCTTGTTTATACTAAACAGGTGTACTGGTGCCTCAGGTAGGTACCTGTAGGTGCTTCAGGTGGCTCTGGGCACGGTGTGGTTACATATCTTTATTTCTACAGTCTCCTAAAAAAGTGGGTGATGACATCGCCAAGGCAACTGGTGACTGGAAGGGTCTGAGGATCACCGTGAAGCTGACCATTCAGAACAGACAGGCTCAGGTATGTGCTGCTTGTGCTTGGTTTGAGGGAGGACAGAGGGTCCTGCCACCAGTGGGGAACTGTAGGGGGAAGGCTTTGTCAAGAGCAGGGACTGGGTCAAAGGCATAGATAGGTTCAGATGTCAACCCTTCATGTGTGTGTGGTGTTGGGCAGACCACTTAACATCTCCTGGGGTAGATAGAATGTGTTCAGGATCATGTACAGCAAGCGCAGTGTCTGGTCCCTGGTTCCTGGTCCCTGAGGGCTGGCTTCTGTGCCAGCATCCTTCTGTGGCAGTGCTATTTACTTGCAGCGGAGTGGACTGACCAAAATCTCTTCTGCAGATTGAGGTGGTGCCATCTGCCTCTGCCTTGATCATCAAAGCCCTCAAGGAGCCTCCAAGAGACAGAAAAAAGCAGAAAAACAGTGAGTTGTCCTTTCCCTAGATTGCTTGCAGAGTGGCTTGTCATGGTGTCATGCACCCAGTGTTTGATACACTTGAATGAATCCTGGGGTGTGGGTACGGCTGATCAATGAGTGCCATGCCCCAGTCCCTGTGGGGTGGGTCCCACTTGGTGCCTGCAGGAGTAAACTGAGGCAGGGAGAAGCAACTGAGAAGCGGGGACTTGCAGTCAGGAGCCCACTTAGGTCTGGCCAGTATACTGGCGCTTTACCCCAGTAATTTAAGCTTGGGGTTTAAAACAGCTGATCCATTCCATCTGAGACGGATGATATCGTGGTGCAAGGCCTGGGTTCCCTTAGCCACCCGCCACTGCACCTGACCAGTTCCCCGTTGGCTGGTGCAATCCAGTGGTGAGCTGACAGCGACCCCAGCTAAGGAAACAGGGCTGTTCTTCACGTGGGCGGCTCTGTGCCGAAAGCATGGGAACAGCCCAAAGCAAGTGGAAGACCATGCTGTGTGGTCCTTTGGCCGTGGCTTTTGATAAAATCTTCACTTAGTCTTTTCTATTCTACAGTTAAACACAGCGGAAATATCACTTTTGATGAGATTGTCAACATTGCCCGACAGATGAGGCACCGATCTCTAGCCAGAGAACTCTCCGGTAAGAGCAGGCAGTGTTTGATCACCTTAACTCCTGGTGGGGGTGGGGTGTTTGCTCTTGGCAGGCTCTGAGTAAGGCCCACCTTTACTGAGGTTTGAAAGGAGGGCTGGGGCGGCTAGATGGAGTGTTAAATAAATCTGCATTAGGGTATGGGGTGCCATTCCCTCCCTTTCCTGCTGTGAAACTCAAAAATGTCCCTCACCCATCTGTCTGAGAATTGTGGGGAGTGGAGAGAAGAGCTCCACCGATGCACCTCTGCATTGTAGGAACCATTAAAGAAATCCTGGGGACTGCCCAGTCTGTGGGCTGCAATGTGGACAACCGGCACCCTCATGACATCATAGATGACATCAACAATGGCGCTGTGGAGTGCCCAGCTGTAAGTGACTGCCATGTGTCCCACTTGGTTATGAGAGGGGTTAAAGCCAGGGGGCAGCTAATGTATTCCTGGAGATGAGTAGGGGTGGGTGAATACTTGGGTCTTTCTTGCCTTGTACTAATAGGATCTTTTTTTTCTCTCCACAGAGCTAAGAAGCATAATAAAGTATTTCAATAAAAAGGTGATCTGACAACCAAAGTGTTTGCTTGAGGGACCTGGCTTCTTGTGGGGTGGTTACTGGGGCCATGGTGGCAGGACCTATAAGGTCCTCTGGGTGACAAACTGCTGGTGGGTGACATTCTGCTCTGTATGGGATAAACTTCAGAAAGAATACTGCTTTTTTTTTCTTCTTTTTTTTCTGTGGCACCAGGGATCAAACTCACAACCTTGTGCCTGCGAGGCAGGTGCTTAAGCCACTGAGCCGAACTGCCGGCCCTAGTTTTTTGAGACAGGGTTGCACTATGTAGCTGAGGCCAGCCTTACGCTCACAATGCTCCACCTATCTCAGCCTCCTGAGTGCTGGGATTAAAGGCATGTGCTACCACGTCCGGCTGAACGTTGCTTTTTTGTAGACACTTAAACATTCTTAGCCAAAAAGTAGCCCTTCCCTGCAGGCAGCTTTAATCTGGGAGTTTTGGCAGCCCAGGACACGGTTAGTGCAGCCAGGGCTCAGGCACTGACATGAAAGCCCGACCTCACTGCACCAGTCACCTGATGTGATAACTGCGAACGACCGAACCCTCCCCCGCATCTGTATGGTGGTTTTCCTGGTTACAGCTTCACCTTAGTGCTCCCTCAACTGTGTTCATGGTTCCCTTTGAGACTCCTGGCGCTGGGACAGACTGCAGCTTGAAGTGCTCTGTGCAAGGAGGGCTTTTGGGTGCCCGAACAGACCTGGCGCTTATTTTGCCAATGGGCCCTTTAAATCACTAAGGGTAAAGGCTTGGAAAAGGGTGGGTGAAGGAAAACAGCACTGTAGTGTGGAAGGTATGCATGGGAGAAACCAAGCCAAGGCCACAGCGCTGCAGCCTGAATGTGTTGCCCCTTACGGCAGGCCTGTGGTGTGTACCGGAGACGGGGCTTAGGGCAGTGCTCAGGCCTGCATGGAAAAGCAGGCTAACCAGAAGTCTCCAAAGTTGTGCCCTTAATCAGGAGGGAGGCTGCTGCAGCCCAGGCAGCTCGCCAGGCAGGTGCCATGCTGCTGAGCCAAGCCTCTGGCCCCCGAGTCTCCCTTTTTTTTTTTTTTGGTACCAGGGCTCAAACTCGACCTCGTGCCTGCCAGACAGGTGCTTAGGCCACTGAGCTAAATCCCAGGCCCCCCTTTTTTTTTTTTTTTTGGTGGCCCCGGGGATTAAACTGACAATCTCACAGGTGCTTAAGTCACTGAGCCAAACTCTCAGCCCTGGTTTTTTTTTGAGGCAGGGTTGCACTATGTGGCTCAGGCCGGCCTTGTGCTTGCGTTGTAGCCCAAGCTGGCCTCGAACTCAAAACGCTTCTCCTACCTCAGCCTCCCGAGTGCTGGGATTAAAGGTGTGCACCACCACGCCCGGCTGGCCCTAGTTTTTTGAGGCAGGGTCACACTAGATCACGCTGGCCTTGTGCTCACATTGTAGCCCAAGCTGGCCTCAAACTCAAAACAGTCCTACCTCAGCCTCCCGAGTGGTGAAATTAAAAGTGTGCCACACCTGGCTCCAGCCCCTATTTTTTGAGACAGGGTCTCACTATGCAGTTCAGGCTGGCCTTGTACTCACTTTGTAGCCCAGGCTGGTCTCAAACTTACAACGATCCTCCTGCCTCAGTCTCCAGTCTCACTTTTTTACTTCATCCTTGGCCTGGAGGGGCTCTGTGTTGTGCAGAAAGGATCGGCCTCAAACTGGAGCTTGGTCCCTGCTCCCTGTCCCAGTCCCTGCACCTGGGTTCCCCGGGGCATCTTCGCAGCAGCCCTGAAGACCTGCCCTGCTGCCCAGGCTGGGGCGGCTGCAGAAGCCAGAAAAGCAGCAGTGCTGGGTTGCCTTGGTGAGCAAGTCCACAAGCGGCTGCGGAGTCTGGCCAGGCCCTGCTGCAGACAGGTGTGGGGTCCCCTCCTGTCACACAGAACACTTGAAACCAGGGACCACCAAGGCTTCTTGGAGACACGGGCTGTGCCACCACCACTGCCACCACCACCCCCTTTTCTCCTTTCCTGAACTGGCGAGGGGAAGCAGCAGAGCCTGAGCCTCCGCCCCAGCGAGAGTCCCTGCCACTCCTCCAGTCCCTCTGCTCCTGCAGGCGCCTGGGCTGTCTTGTATCTCCTGATGCTCACAATTCTTGGTGCAGTTTGAAGTGAACTACTTAGGAGGTAACTTTTTAAAAAGCTGCTCACTAGCTGGGCGCAGTGGCTCCAGGTTGGAATCCCAGCACTTAGGGAGGCTGAGGTAAGAAGATTCCAAGATCAAGTCCTGCCCGGGCAACCTAGTGAGACCCTGGCTTTTTGCTGCCACTGGGGGCGTTAGGTCTGGTACAGTGGCCCTAGGGTCAAAAAACTAAAAAACAAAACAAAAAGCAAACAACCAATACCAAATAAGAAAATGTTCTTCATTACCACATCTGGCAGATTTCAAAGGCAGTTGGAGCCGGGCGTGGTGGCGCACGCCTTTAATCTCAGCACTCACTCGGGAGGCTGAGGTAGGCGGAGCATTGTGAGTTCGAGGCCGCCTTGGGCTACAACGTGAGCGCAAGGCTGGCCTGAGCTACATAGTACGACCCTGCCTCAAAAAATCAGGGCTGGGAGTTTGGCTCAGTGGCTTAAGCGCCTGCCCTGGCAGGCACGAGGTTGAGTTCGATCCCCCGTGCCAGGGGGAAAAAAAAAGGCAGTTGGCTTGAGAGGGTTGGCAGGCACGCCTCGGTATGCTGGGCTTGCTCATGCCCTGCATGGCTTGTGCGAATGGGTGAAGCTGGGCAGCTCAGCAGGGACCCCCAGCAGGCAAGGAGCAAGGCCTGACACAGTGGCCTGGGGAAGGGGAGGAGCTGGGGACAGTGAGCCAGCCTCCAGGAGCGAGCTAACGCTTAGCTTGACACCCCCATCTGTAAAATGTGTGTAACAGCACCTGCCTGGCAGGGTCATCAGAGTACTCAGTCGCAGTACTGGGTGTGTTAGGAGCTCACTGGCTCAGTGCTTGCTTACCTGAACAGGTACTGCCTAGCTTGTCGCTCTCCAGCATCCAGGGGACTTTTTTTTGTTCCAGCTGAGAGCTTGTGCCAGGCCTGGACGCTGGAAGTCCTAGTCAAGGGAAACAAACAAGATTCTGAGATTAGAATCAGCGTCATCAGCCAGCACTCAGGAGGACATAGGCCAGTTAGGTCGTCTGTTGCACTCAGCCAGTACTTGCTGAGCACGCGTTTGGTACCGGCACTGGGAGACACAGCAGGAAGGCAGGGGTGCATTTCTGGAAGGAGTGAGAGAAACAGCCTCAAGGAGGGGTCAAACAGGGAGCTAAGGATCTACTTGGGAAGATGGGAACTTAAGGAGCACGGAGGAGCTGACCTGAGGAACACACATGTGCACCCCAGAAATGAGAGACCTGGGTGCAGCCTCGGGGAAAGCAGAGTGAAACTGTCTATTTGCCAAATGGAGATGTCCTCATAGGTCCCCAGGAGCAGTAAACGCCCCTAACACCTCACTTATTACAGATCTCTACACCCTGGAAAGAAAGTGCCATGGTGTTTTGAAATCAGGCTGATCTCAACCTTCAACCTTTTCCTTTCCCAGCGGGACTAGGTTTCTGGACTTTTCCAGCATCCTCTCCTTCAACCAGTCCCTCGGAGCAGGGAACTCGTGTTTCCACCCCGCCTGGGTGAAAGTAACAGTCACACCGCCAAGAGGTGTGGAGCCCTGAAAAGACAAGTGAATTCCTTCTCACCCGTAGTCCTAGGATTAAGGGTGGTGGTGATGAGGCGATGACCCCGTGCATTTAGGGAAGCTGGAAAAGGATTTTAAAGGCTCAGGTCTCTGGGTGGTTCAACAAAAGCGTTCACAGTCACTTCTGTGTGCCTAAAACTGTAGTGAAAACGTACCGTCTCTAGGGCCGGGAGTTTGACTCAGTGGCTTAAGCACCTGCCTGGCAGGTGTGAGGTTGTGAGTTTAATTCCCGGTGCCGCACACATAAAAAAAGGAAACATACCGTCTCGCCAGGTGTGGTGGTGCATGCCTGTAATCCCAGAATTTGGCAGGCTGAGGCAGAAGGATTACAGAGAATTCAAGGCCAGCTTGCACTGCATAGTGAGATCTTGTCTCAAAAAAATGCAAATAAATAATTTAAAAAACCAATAAAACCCCATCTCTTATCTAAATATGTCCACCATCCTGGTAAACTTTAAATAGGAAGTATACATATGAGAGTAATTAGGCAAAAGTCAACAGGTTCCTGGAAGGTAAAAGGGGAAAACAAACTTAGAAGAATGTTCATACTGTGAATAACCAGGAGCAGAAATACAAAAGCCAGATTTTCAGAGCATGAAAGATCCAATGCCGAGGCCGAGGCCGGATTGGCTGCAAGAACAGGAGGGCAGGAAGGGTGACTGGGAGCTGGCGCTGCAGGAGAGGCTTCCTCAGAGCTGGCTGTCCCCAGGAGCAAGGGGCTGCGTGCTCGCAGAACAGCAGTGGTCTGGTCCTGGCTCAGAATGGGAGTGGGGGTGGGGAGGGCTAGAAAGCTGGCGGGGTCACTGTGACCTGAGCAAGGAGCCTCAGTCCTTTAGCCGGGGGAGCCCAGCGGAAGCCAGATGCGCCCTGAGGTGGAGGGGAGGAGAAGAGGTCAGGAACTTGAGTAAGGTTCCGCTCAGAGACAGCAGCAAGACACACGGCCAGAAACAGACAGTGGGAGAGGACACTGGAGGGGGAATCAAATATGCATCCTGTTAGGACTAGGTACGAGGTACGGTTGAGCAATGCGGTATATACGTGTTTATTTTACTTCTGGCAGTACTGGGAATTGAACCCAGGGCCTCATGAAGTTGAATGTTTAAATTTATTTATTTATTTTTGGTAGTGGGGATCAAACTCATGACCTTGCATTTACCAGGCAAGCAGTGAGCCACTGAGCTAAATCCCCAGCCCTGCATGTTTAAATTAAAAAAAAAAAATTATTACAGTAAAAGATATACTGTCCTTAATCTCCTTCAAAAGACTCCCCCTTGCTTTGAACATACCCCATCATTCCTGCCACTTTATTTTGTTTTGATGTTTTGTTCTTTGAGACGAGGTCTCATCAGGTAGCCCAGACTACCTTCAAACTCACGGTGATCCTCCTGCCTCAGCCTTCTGAGAGCTGGGATCACAGGTGTGTGCCGCCTTGCCTGGTTTTCTTGCCGCTTTCTCAAGCAGTTCTAGAAGTCCCCTGTCATGAGTGTCTTCAGTTGTGCTGTTCTGAATTGATTCAAAATGCTCCCCTTTTATACTCATTTTGACTTTGGGGAAAAGCCGGAAGTCACACAGTGAGTAAGGTGGCCGGAGACACTGGTGACGTTTTCACAAGCCTGCCTTTCCACCGGGCAGCACCCGCCAGCAGCTGTCATCATGTTTTCATAACCGTACTGTCGTACTGTGAAGGACTTACAGAACTGCTTCAGTCCACAGCCAAAAAATTTCAATGTAAATGAGAAGGAAAAAAAAAAACAAACCCAAAAACAAATCCTAAGATTTCAACTCAAGAGGTTAAAAACATAAATTTTAAAATAACTCTAAAGAAAGCAAAAGCCAAAAACTAATAAAGAAAATATATTAGATTGGGCATGGTGATGCATGCCTGTAATCCCAGCCTTGGAAGGCTGAGGCAGGAGGTTCACTGCAATTTTGAGGCCAGCCTGGGATATGTAGTGAGTTCAAGGTCAGTCTGAACTACACAGCGAGACCCTGTCCTGAAAAATAAAAAACAGAACAAAACAAAAATAGCTAACAAGCAAGGTTAGCCGGGCGTGGTGGCCCATGCCTTTAATCCCAGCACTCGGGAGGCTGAGGTAGGTGAAGCGTTGTGAGTTCGAGGCCGGCTTGGGCTACAACTCGAGTGCAAGGCTGGTCTGAGCTACACAGTGCGACCCTGCCTCAAAAAACCAGGGCTGGGAATTTGGCTCAGTGACTTAAGCACCTGTCTGATAGGCTCGAGGCTGTGAGTTCAATCCCCAGTGCCACAAACAAACAAACAAACAAAAAAAAAACCAAACAAAAAAAACAAGCAAGGTTAGAAAGACTGCACGATATAAGATAACTACACAAAGATCAGTTATATTTCTATATACTAGCAAAAAAAGAATAAAATAGCCAAGCATAGAGGCACATGTCCATAACTCCAGTGACTGGGGAAGCTGAGGCAGAAGGATTGCTAATTTGAGTTTGCCCTGGGCAATTCAGTAAAACTGCTTCAAATTTAAACAAAAAGGGCTCGAGACCAGCTCAGTGGTAGAGCACTTGACAAGCACATACAAATCCCTGGCTTCAACTCCCAATGCCACACACACAAAAATTACTATCTAGGCATCAATTTAACAAGTAAAGCCTAAGATTTATAAACTAAAAACTAACATTCTTCAGAGAAATTACAGAAGGCTTAAAACAGTACAAAGACATCCCATGTGCATAGATTGGAAGACAGTATTGTTAAGACAGCAATAATCCCAAATTAATTAATGGAGTTAATGTCAAGCCTGCACTTCAAAGCTTTCCAATGAGCCAAACTGCAAATTCTTTTTCTTTCTTTCTTTCTTTTTCTTTCTTTCTTTCTCTTTCTTTCTTTTTCTTTTTTTGTTCTTTTGGAACCAAGAATCGAACTCAGGACCTCACACTTGCCAGGCAGGTGCCTGGGCGCTGAGGTATACCCTGGCCCTCAATGGAGTTAATGTAATTTGTCTCAAAATCCAGCTGGCATTTTCACAGAAATCAGCAAGCTGATCCTGACATTCAAATGGAAATTCAAGGGACAAGGAACAGCTACAATGATGGTGAAAAAGAACAAAGTTGGTGAATTCATACTTCACTATATCAAAGCTTTCTACAAAACAAGAGTAATGAGCCGGGCGTGGTGGCGCACGCCTTTAATCCCAGCTCGGGAGGCTGAGGGAGGAGGAGCGTTGTGAGTTCGAGGCCGGCTTGGGCTACAACGTGAGCCCAACGCCAGCCTGAGCTACAAAGTGCGACCCTGCCTCAAAAAACTAGGGCTGGGAGTTTGGCTCAGTGGCTTAAGCGCCTGTCTGGCAGGTGCAAGGTTGTGAGTTCAATCCCTGGTGCCACACACACACAAAAAAAAAAAAAAAAAAAAAAAGCAAGGGTAATGAAAGCAAAAGCAAGAGTAACGAAAGCAATATGGTACTGGCATAAGGACAGATATCCAGTTCACTGGAATGCCAGGTTTAGAAACAAACATGTACTTATGGGCAATTTATTTTTTTGGTACCAGGGATCGAATGCATGACCTTGCGCTTGCCAGGCAGGTGCTTATGCCGCTGAGCTATATCCCCAGCCTGGGCAATTTATTTTTAACAAAAATGTCAAGAAATTAAATATAAAGAAAGAAATTCAATGAGAGAAAGAATAGGATTTGTTTGTTTGTTTGTTTGTTTGTTTTCCTGCACGGGGCAACCAGATATCCACAGGCTGAACAATGAATACCATATACAAAAACTGACTCCAAATTTATCAAAGACCTACACAGCTAACACCCTCTGAAAAAAACAGGAATCTTTATGACCTCAGATTAGGCAATGACTTCTCAGATATGACACCAAAAGCATAAACAATAAAAGAAAAAAATACATAAATTGGACTTCACCAAAATGAAAAACTGCTTCAAAGGATACCATCACAAAAATGAAAAGAAAAAAACCTCAAAAAGTGAATATTACAAATCATAAATTTTATTTACAAGGATCTAATATCTGTACTATATAACGAATTCTTACAACATAAAAGACAACTAACTCAACTGAAAGGTGGGCAATAAGCTGAGCAAGGTGGTACACGCCTGTAATCCCAGCACTTGGATGGCTGAGACAGGAGGATCACTGTGAGTTTGAGGCCAGCCTGGGCTACATAGTGAGGCAGTACCTTTAAAAAAAAAAATGTGGGCAAAAGATCTGAATAGAGATATAAGTGGTCACTAAGCATAGTGACTCAGCATCATTAGAGAAAAGCAAGTAAAACCACAATGGCATATCACTTCACACCTACTAAGGTTAGTTACAATGAAAAAGATGGGAAATAAGTATTGATGAGGATGTAGAGAAATTGAAATCATCACATATTGCTGGTGAGGATGTAAAATGGTACATACAGCTTCTGTGGAAAACAGTTCAGCAGTTTCTCAAAAAGTTAAAGCGGGGTTATAATTCCACCCCCAGATATATATCCAAGAGAAACAAAAATGCTTCCACATAAAAACTTGTACATACATACACATATTAACAGCCAAAGGTAAAAGCCCAAATGTCCATTCTCAGAAGGATGGATAAACAAAATGTGATATACTCATACAACAAAATATTATTCGGCCATAAAGAGGAATGAAAGCTGGGAGTGGTGGTATAGGGCTGTAACCGCAGCACTCGGGAGGCTGAGACAGGAGAACTACCATGAATTCAAGGCCAGTCTGAGCTACAAAGTGAGATCAAAGGCAGCCTGAACTACAAAGCCTGTCTCAAAGAACAAACAATCAAACAAAAAGAAGTAGTGATACATGTAATAACATAGATTGAATACATTACGCTAAATAACAGTGGCCAGATACAAAAGGCTGCATATCATATGAGTCCACTTAGATTAAATGTCCTGAGTGAATACATAGAAACAAAAAATAGATTGGTGGTTGCCGGGGTCTTCTGGGGAAGGGGTCGGGGGGAGTGATTGCCAGTGAGCGAGTCTTCTTCTTTTTTTTTTGTGGTACTGGGGATCAAACTCACAGCTTCGCGCCTGCCAGACAGGTGCTTATGCCACTGAGCCAAACTCCCAGCCCTAGTTTTTTGAGGTAGGGTCGCACTATGTGGCTCAGACCAGCCTTGCGCTCACATTGTAGCCCAAGAAGGCCTCGAACTCACAATGCTCCTCCTACTTCAGCCTCCGGAGTGCTGGGATTAAAGGCGTGCGCCGCCACACCCGGCTGAGTGAGTCTTCTTTTTCAGGTGATGATATTATTCTGGAATTAAACAGTGGTGATGGTTATAGATTTTGGGAAACCACTAAGACTCACTGAATAGTATCTTTAAAAGGATGAAACGAACATTGTGGTATGTGACATGCATGTGAATAAAAGCAGTGAACTGACCTAGACACTGGTGTTAGCACTGACCTTCTGTTACTGAGTTGTATCTAACTCTACTGTGCCTTACTTTCTTACAGCTTGGGGAGAATGATAACTATTCATCCAACCTATTTTCCCAGGTCTCTAGGGAAGACAACATAATATGCTGGATGTGGAATTGCACTCTTTACTCTTTAAGTACAAGACCAAATACAGCGGCCCCTTGATCTAGAGGCCCACAGCACAAGCCTCCGTGGTTAAAAACTTCACACGCATTTGTTCTGTACCATACTCAAGGTGTTTTCGAAAATATTATTTTATTTGATCACACTTTTTCCCGGTAAACAAAATAGCTAAATGTTATTTGTCCTTTCTTCAGCGGAGAAACACTGGTTAAGAGACCTGGCCAGTACTGCACAGCTTTAAAAAGCATCCCTGGCTGTTTCAATAAGGGCTGGAATGGTTGGGCATACGTGGTGGCGAACGCCTGTAATCCCAGCACTCGGGAGGCTGAGGCAGGAGGATCACTGCAAGTTTCAGGCCACCCTGGGCTACAAAGTGAGTTCCAGGCCAGCCTGAACTGCATAGTGAAACCCTGCCTCAAAAAGATAAGACAAAGAAATGGGGGGAGAAGGGGAGGAAGGGGGAAAGGGCAGGGAGGGGGGAGTCGTCGGCATATTCCCTGGGTACATCCCATCTTTCCTCCCAGGAACCCCCTTCTTACAGTCTATCAGACATTGGGCTAAGAGGTGGACACTCAGAGGTCATTCAGGCCTTAAAATGTTTTGACCCCAGAATTCTTTATTGAAAAAGGGTCTGTCCCCAACAATTAGTGGAAAAGATAGTTCGAGACCTGGTCCGGGTCACGCAGAAGCATTAGTAGGCTAAGTGCAGCAGGAAGCGGGGTCTTCTGCAATCTGCTCCCTCCGCCACTCCTCACCTTCCTCCAGCATATGAGCCCCACTTCGTGCCACGGCCTCCCAGCAGTTCCCTGGGCGTCAGCGTCGCCGCACAGCACCCCCAGCCCTAACCTGCAGGGCTGCTGTGACAGCTCCCCGGCTGGACTCTTCTTCCGCGCCAGCCTCTCCCCCGAGGTCCGATCTAAGCCCGCCGCGCTTGGCCCTACAACCCTGGCCAACCCAGCCCCGCAACTCTGTGTCTCCCTAGCTACAGCCACAGCCACCCCCTCAGCAAGGGCTCAAGCAGAACCTAGAAAAAGCCGCTGCCGGGCTCCGCGAAGAAGACAGGCGATCTGCCTCGGCAATAAACTCCAGCTCATGCCGGGCGTGGGGGCGCACGCTTGTAATCCGGAAGCCGAGGCAGGAGGATCGCTGCGAGTTCGAGGCCAGCCTGGACTACAAAGTGAGTTAAGGCCAGCCTGAACCGCAGAACGAGACCCTGTCGCAAAAAAAAAGCAAAGAAACAAACAAACAAACAAACTCAAAATACCGGCCTGAACTGCAGAGTGAGACCCTGTCTCAAACAAACAAAAAACAAAAAACAAAATAAAAGCTCTAGCTCAAAAATGTTATATCAGACGCTGCCAGTGGTCGCACCAAGTGGACTCGAATGAACGAGCAACTTCCGGTCATGCGCATATGCGCCATTACCACCCACTGGACTCCATTTCCCAGAAATCTCTACAGTTTGTTTCAGGCTAAAAGCTTTTCTCTTCCAGCTGTCAGGTTTATAATCTGCTCTGCCTCCTGGACTATATTTCGCAGAGAAGTTTCCGTTTGTTCGCGCTCCTAAAATCTATTATCCATTATGATTTTTTTTGTTGCACATTTTTCAACTGCACGGAATCCAAACGAGGGGGCCTGGGGGCAGGAAGTGACGTAGCCGCCAAGAATCCTGGGAACTCTGACTGTGGCGCATGTGCAGACGTTTGCTGGCGCTGGGAAGCTGTGTCTTCCTTCTTGCGCTTGTCAGGACCCAGGGTGGTTGGATTTCTGTGCTTCTTGTCCTTCAACTCAGGCCTATCCCCAGCCACCTTCGTTCATGGCGCTTTTGAGCTAAGAAGAGTAGAGGAAATGGCCATTCATTTGATCCAGAAAGCTAAATACAAAAATCTGTTAGCAGGGTATATATCAGTCATGTTTCAGGAGGAGATTCTCTTTTTTTTGAGAGAAGGCCTTGCTATGTAGTTCAGGCTAGCCTTGAACTGGCGGCAGCCCTCCTGCTTCAGCCTCCCAAGTGCTGGGATGACAGGTGTGTGTCACCACACCTGGCCAGGAGATTCCTTAATACTGTGACCCTTAGGGGCGTCTCTGCTGCAGGCAGGGAATGGGTGTTTCAGTGCGTTTTCCTGAGCGCTCATGAATTACATGAAAGCCCCTTGGAAATTCTTCACTTGTCAAGTAATTTTCTGATGACCAGATTCAGTTTAGAGCTAGTTGAGGGGAATAGGTTACCTGGAAAACTTGTTTTCATTTTTGGGGCCCTAAAGCATCTTTTTTTTTTTTTTTTGGTGGCATCAGGGATCGAACTTACAACCTTATGCCTGCCAGGCAGGCGCTTGAGCCACTGAGCCACACTCCCGGCCCTAGTTTTTTTTTTTTTTTTTTTTTTTTTTTTTGCGGCACCGGGGTTTGAGCGCACAACCTTGCACCTGCCAGGGCAGGCGCTTAAGCCGCTGAGCCAAACTCCCAGCCCTAATTTTTTGAGGCAGGGTCGCACTATGTAGCTCAGCCCGGCCTTGCGCTGGCGATGTAGCCCAAGCTGACCTCGAACTCGCAATGCTCCTACCTCAGCCTCCCGAGTGCTGGGATTAAAGGCATGTGCCACCACACCCGGCCCGGCCCTAGTTTTTTGAGACAGGGTCGCACTGTGTAGCTCAGGCCGGCCTTGCACTGGCGTTGTAGCCCAAGTTGGCCTCAAACTCACAACACTTCGCCTACCTCAGCCTCCCGAGTGCTGGGATTAAAGGCATGCGCCACCATGCCCGCTTCATTGTTTCACTATCTCTGTCCCTTCCAATAACTGCTGGTAGCATTTTTGCAAGTATAATTTTCTTAACTTTGTAGGTCTCCTGTGAATCTTATTAGGATTTGCTCTGTCAGACAAACCACACCCACACATTTTCTTGAGATGAGCCCTAACTTGGCCTTCTACAATTTTGTGCTTAGAATTTGAGAAGTCAGAAGTCTGAAATTTGTCTCACTAAGTCAAGTTGTCAACATTGCTGTGTTCCTTTGAGAGGTGCTGGAGAATCTGTTCTACGTTTTCCAACCTGAGCAGGCTGCCAGCATGTCTTTGCTCGTGGCCCTTTGTCTTCAAAGTCAGCAGCCTCAGGGAGCAACCTGCTGCCACCACCTGTCTGGTTATCTCCTCCCCCCACCCTCCCAGAAGTACCAGGGATGGAATGCAGGGTCTTCGCACTGAGCAACATCCCTGGCCCTTTAACAAAATATTTTTGGAGACAGGGTCTTGCTAAATTGCTGTTACCCGGCTAAGGTCAAATTTGGGATCCTCTGGCCTCATCATCCCAGAGGCTTCCACCACCTGATCTGGCTACCTTTTTCCATGTTTTGTTTTGTTTTTGGCTTTTTGAGACAAGGTCTGTCTGTGCACTTCAGGCTGGTCTGGAGCTCACTTTATAGACTAGGCTGGTCTTGAACTTGCAACAATCCTCCTACCTCAGCCTTCCAAGTACTAGAATTACAGGTGTGCACCACCATGTCTGGCTCCCTTTTCCACTTTTAAGCACCTGCATCAAGCCAGGTGTGCTGGTGCACGCCTTTAATCCCAGCACTCTGGGAGGCTGAGGCACGAGGATCATTGTGAGTTCGAGACCAGCCTGGGCTACAAAGTAAGTTCAAGGGCAGCCTGAACTGCATAGTGAGACCCTGTCTCGAAAAATAGGGTTGGGGATTTAGCTCAGTGGTTTAAGCGCCTGCCTAGTGGGCGCGAAGTTGTGAGTTTGATCCCTGGTAGAAAAGAAAAAGAAAAAAAAGCCTGCATCATTATATTGGAGCACTGAAATAGTTGAGGAGAATCTATTTTAAGATCAGCTGATTAGCAACTCTAGTTGCATCTTGCCATGTAACGTATGTGTATATTTCAGGGCTTAAGACATGGACATCTTTGGGGAGGCGGCATTATTCTGCGACGCCCAGAGTCCAATTGCTGGCTGACACTGCCTGTTATCTCCCCCAGTCTGCTGCTGGTGGAGTCATCTCAGCACTGTGCCAACCCAGCCCATGCAGAGGGAGCCATCCGGGGTACTGGAGGAAGCCTGTCAGGCTGTGCAGAAACTGGACACTGAGCTCACCGTGCCACGCCTCTGCGCATGCTGTCCCCGCTCCTCGGGCAGCCCTCTTGCTTCCTAGTTGGTCTGGGCCTGCCCTTCTGCCCTCAAGGCTTGGCTCAGAGCCTTCTCTGAGAAGCTTCTGCAGATGCCCTGGGCACAGTGATGTCTTCCATGCCAACCCGAGCTTTCCCATCTCACTGTTCTGCAACTGATCTCCCCTAGGCCCCTCTCTGCTGGATTTGCTCCCTGAAGATCAAGGAGGGTCTTGGTTGTTTCATGTGCTGTTAGGGGAGGCACCTTCTTCTCACAGGGACAGCCTGCGTGTAGCAGATTTTTCCATCGCAGGCCTTTGGCACATGGAGAGAATTGCTATGCTCCACAGTCTTCTGGGGGGGGGCCACATGCAGACCTGGGCCAGAGTGACTCAGCCGCATCAGGGATGTCAGAACGATGCCAGGCATGGTGGCAGACACCTGTAATCCCAACACTTGGGAGGCTGAGGCAGGAGGAGCAGTGCAAGTTTGAGGCCAGCCTGAACTACATAGTGAGACCCTGTCTCCAGATCCTACTCGGTCGCTTCCCTAACCAAGGAAAACTGTCACCACCCAGGGAGGTCAAAACCCAACCCCAGAGTCTTTCAGGGTGGGTTAGTCGCTCCTCCTTGCAGGGGTCTGATCTGTGGTTGTTGGAAAATGGAGCCCGAGGGCTTTAATCCCTGTGAGGGGCAGGGGGAAAAGAGTGGAACCAGCCAGAGAATGCATACAAGCAGGATGCTTGGGCCCCCCTCAAGCCCTCTGCTCACCTGGCCTGTCCCAGAAGGCAGGAAGAGCTTTGGAGCTATGCTCGCCAATCACCCTCTACCCTGGTAGGGACCGAAGAGTCATCCGGCCCAGGTCACAGGCACCAGCCAAAAGCATCACACCTTAGTGCAGTTTTGCTCAGGGCCAAGAGGCTGTAATGGCTGATACACGGTCAACTTGAGAAGGGCAGAAGTTTAAGTGATTCAGCAGGGGGCCAGGGTCCTCAGCCTGTGCAAGAGGAGGGCGGGCAGATGGTGTGAGTGCTATACCCACCCCAGGGGAGCAGCCTGCATACGATAAAAGGCAAATGAGGAGAGCTGATTCGAGGAGGGCTGATTGGAGGAGGGCTGATTGCTGGCTCTTCGGAGGAGCTCCAGTCTTCGCCTTCAGCTTGGATGTCGGCTCCTGGCTTCTGTTGCAAACTGTTCGAATTCTGCCTGGGACTCCTCAGCCTTCCAGTGTAGACTGCTTTTTTTTTTTTTTTTTTTTTTTGGTCTTTTTGAGACAGGGTCTTGCTATGCAGTTTTGGCTGGTCTTCAGCTCATTTTGTAGCCCAGGCTGGTCTCAAACTTGCAAGGATCCTCCTGTCTCAGTCTCCCAAGTGCTGGGATTACGGCATGTGCCACCATGCCCGGCCCCGGCATAGATTCTTGGACATTCCATCACAAACTCACTGGCCTCCTGATACAGACTTGCACGGGGCACTGTGGTAAACTCCAGACCTTGGGCTGAACCCTTCAGCCTTCAGTGCGCACACACACTCTGCACGCTTCCTCACCCGACTTTGTGGCTGACTACTGTAAGCCAACCTTGCAGTTTCTTATACATTTGTGTATCTTGTGTTATATCCATTCCTCTAGTAAATTGATACAGAGGCTCAGCATCTGATATCCTACGGGTCGCGAGTCTGCAGGTCAGCCTTAGTACTGCAATCCCACCCACGGCTGCCAGGAGGCAGCAGAGCGCCCTATGAGCCAAGTCATGCAGTTCCACTCATGGTCACTGGGGGGCGATAGGGCGCTCTTCCCCTCAACTTTGTAGAACCAGGAGCTACCCGAAGTTGTTCTGGGGGCGGGAGTGTGGAGGAGGTGGGGGTAGTGGGCATCCGTGGGCAGCGACGATTTCTTCCCGGAGCCGGCTAAGGCACAGCTTCCGCTGCACCCGTGCCCCGCACCTCCCTCTGCCTTGCCTCCATGGTGCTGTTCCTGATGCTGCTGGCCGGCGCGGGCTCCTGGGACGGCACTGTCCACTGGGGCTGGCTCTTGGTCCCGGCAGCGTGGATACTTGGGTGGGAAGATTCCAAGGGAGATGGAGGGGACCTTCAGGGGACATGCGGAGCCACACAATGTTGTTAAGTGGTAGCAACCAGAAGGAGGCACGGGTCGGAGCTGCTGAGAAGCGGGGCAGGAAATAGGATCCAGGGAGGGAGACGTTTAAAATGATACCAAATGTCCCTTGATGAGCGCCCTGGGGTCTCACACCGGCCTCGCAGGCACCTCTCCACTCCTCGCACCCTCACTAGCAGTAATCACAGCTAACATGGATTGAGTCTCAGATACATCATTGTGCCCACTTTATAGACGAATACACTGAGGCTAGAGAGGTTAAATAACTCATCCAGCTCACACAGCGGTGGTACAACAGAACCTGAGCTAACAGTGCTGACTCGTACCACCTCAGCCCACCTCGCTGCCCTGGCTGCTGCCCCGGCTTCTGCCCCAGGATGACAGAGAAGGGTCCGAGGCAGGGCTCAAAGCCCAAATGATACATTCTTGGCCCGCTTGGTTAATAGCTTCTGTCCCCCTTTCCCTGCTCTGTCCTTGGGCAGCCTCGGTCATCCGGGACCAGGACCGGGGTGGCCAAGAGCGGTGGCCAGAGCGCAGGCTGTTTCGGAGGCTGCGCCGCTTGCTGAGCCCCTTGTGGCGGGTGGGTGGGGCACTATGCTGTGCCATTAACAGACCCCTGACGTGTGCCCGTACCCTGGCACCTGTGGCCTGGCCTTTGGTGCGGACTCAGAACCAATGGGAGGCATGGGGTGACGGGGCGGGGGGAGGGGGAGGCTCTCAAACCCAGACGCAGCGGCCAGCGGGCTGTGGAGCTGCCTTGCAGCGGCGCTCCTTGGTCAGCAGTCACGCTGCTGAGGTTTCTCCCGTGGAAACCTCTGTTCAGTTGGGCAAGGCCTATTCCAGTTTGACAGTTTCCAACTCCGTCATCTCGCTTATCTCCGCCATCACCCTGAACTGTCCCCTCTGCCTGTCACACTGTCCCCTCTCTGTCACCCCCTCATCCCACTCAACTGACAGATTGACTGCAGTACTGGAGATTGAACCCAGGGCCTTTGCACCGAACTACATCCCAACCTCCCCTTTTCAACTTCTCTCTTTCTTTCTTTCTTTCTTTCTTTCTTTCTTTCTAATTTTGGAGACAGGGTCTTGCTAGATAGGTAAGGCTGGCCTTGAATTCACTGTGTAGCCCAGGCTGGCCTCAAACTTGAGATGATTCCCCCTGCCTCTGCCTCCCAAGCGCTGGGATTACAGGTGTGTGCCACCACGCCTGGCAACCTTTCATTTCTTGGCTATTTTGTCCCTGTCACTGCTCTCCTCTCTCTTATCTCCTTCTATTGTCAGTCTCGTCTTTCTAAATCTTGTAAAATAGGAAAATTATTGATAAGCAAAAGGTGGAAAACCTAAATGTGGAACAACCCTGTATTTAATAAAATTGTGATGAATTTATACCATTAAATAATTTAAGGCAGCAAATATTTGAGCACCTGTCTCTGCCTGGCTTGGCCGTGCCGATGCCAAAAAAAATACTGGTGATGAGCTAACTTTTAAACTCACCCCAACGGTCCCCTTCCAATGGCAGTGAAATGACAGTGGCAGTGCATAAAAGGGAATGCAACCACGCCAGAGTTCAGAATGGGTAGGGAGGTGGGGGGTGCTTCTAGCAGCTACTGCAATTAAGCCCCTGGCTCTTCATACCAGGTATGGACAAGCAGCGCCCAGTGGATATTTGAAAGAAATTGGCAGTGTACAGGAGACAGACCAAGAGCAACAACCCGATCACGTGATCCCAGAGGAACTCAGAGAAAAGAAGACAACTTCCACTGCTGGGTGTGGGTGCGCACGCTGGCAATCCCAGTACTCGGGAGGCCGAGGCAAGAGGACTGCAAGTTGAAGACCAGTTAGGGCAACTAAACAATGTAGCAAGACCCTGTCTCAAAAAAAAAAAGTTGGGTGTGGTGGCACACACCTTTAATCCCAGCACTAGGGAGGCTGAGGCAGGAGGATCATTGTGAGTTCGAAACCAGCCTGGGCTACAAAGTGAGTTCAAGGTCAGCCTGAACTGCATAGTGAGACCCTGTCTCAAAAAGTAGGGCTCAGTGGCGTAAGCGCCTGCCTGGCAGGCATGATGTTGTGAGTTCAATCCCAGGTATCAAAATTAAAAAAAAAATTAAAACATGGGATGTAGCTCAGTGGGGTGCCCCTGATTTCAACCCCCAGTACCAAAAAAGAAAGAGAAAAAAATAAATAAAAAGACAATTTTCAAAAAGTTTAAGTCATTCAATTTACAACAGCAAGTAGCAAACATCGGCCTGTGCGCTGGGCAGCAAGGTCTCTCCGATGCCGCTGGTGGGATGCAAAGCGGTAGAAAGTTTGGCAGCGTCTGAAATAGTTAACTGTAAACTTCCTGCATGGCTGAACCTGAGTTTACAGGTGTGAAGCTTTTTTCCCGGTTGTGTCAAACCACAAATAGACCCCGTGTCCAATAGAAAACTACCCAATGATAAAAAGAAACGAACCACTGATGCGTGCACCAGCGGGGATGGATGGAAACAGTGTACGGAGAAGTCCAGGACCTCTTCCCGAGAGTCCCGCCCCGCCCACACCCTCTTAGCCCGGAGTGACACCAGTGCCCCTGACTGGCCCTGTTCCTATTTATAGAACAGGCAGTTCCAGGCCAAGGGGCCCTCAGCCTCCAGAGTCACAGGGAACCTTACGGACCAGCGAGCACGGACTAAGACACATGACCTCGCCCCAGAACAGTTCGCTTCCAGCTTCCTCATTCTCTGCCCGCTTCTAAGCCCTCTATTCTGGAGGAGAGCTGCTGTCCAGCACCTCGGAGCCAGTGACCCCTCTCTGGGCTTTATCTCAGATAAAGCCTGTCAGGGCTGGGGATACGGCTCAGTGGCACAGCGCCTGCCTGGCAAGTGCGAGGTCATGAGTTCGATTCCCAATACCAAGAACAAAAAATAAAAAATCAAATAAAGCCTACCCTTGCTGCAAGTCCCTTCTCAGTCTCTCTCTCTCTCTGAGACAGGGTCTCGCTATGTAGTGCAGGCTGGCCTTCAACTCCCGTATGCAGCCCAGGCTGGCCTTAAACTCATGGTGATTCTCCTGCTTCAGCCTCCCTAGTGTGAGATTACAGGCATACACCATTGTGCCAGGCCTCTCTTCTTTATTTCTTACAAAAAGTGCCAAGTTAAGGAAGCCAGAAGCCCTGGGCAGCTGTTCCGTCTGAATTCCTGGAATCTGGGCATGGTATTCCCACGCACCCTTGGCAATTAAAGTGGAATCCCAGGGGCCAGGCATGGCACCTGGGGACACTGGGATTAACCAGGAGTTTGAAGCAGTGGCCTAGGTCAGAAAGAACCAAGTAGAATCAGCAGCAGCGGCAGTGTATTACAAGGGGAAGGACAGTGAAGATGTTTCTTAGGAAGGAAAGAAAAATCCAATATCCCGTATTCTTAAATAAGGCAAATTCAAATTGGGCACTATTTTGAATAATTAAGAGAATCCATTTTATCTTGATAATTAGAATATTCCTTCCTGAATAATTTGGGTTTACTGACATAAAAATTGCATATTTTATTGTTATATATTTTTTTGGTACTGGAAATTGAACTCAGAATCTTGTGCCTGCTGGGCAGTGTTTGCACCACTGAGCTAGAGCCCAAAACTGTATTTTTTAGTCTAGTCACATTAGGTTTATAATGAATAATTCTTGTATAAGTGTAATTGTGTGAATATTTTATTGGTTTCTTCCTCCATCTTTTTTTTTTTTTTTTTTTTGAGACAGGGTCATACTATGTAGTTCAGGCTGGCCTTGAACTTGCAGTGATCCTCCTGCTTCAGCCTCCTGAGTACTGGGATGATGGACATGTGCCACCATGCATGGCTCCCTCCCCCATTCTTGAAGGTTTGTTTTTTATGTTACTATTTTCTGAGACAAGGTCTCCCTATGTAGCCCAGGCTGGCCTCTAACTAGGGCTGCTGCTCTTGCCCTGCCTTCTGGGTGTGTGCTGGGATTACAGCTGTGCGCTACCCTGCCCAGCTATATTAGTAATTTAAAGTCACACATTAGTGGTTTTTATATCAGAGAAAAGGATAAACTGGCAGTGGGAGCGTCTCAGATGTCACAGTGAACCCATCCTCTCTGGGCTCACCTTCAAACATGTTTTCTTGTCATTATTTTTCAGACAGGGTCTTGCTATGTAGTTCAGGTTAGCCTCAAATTCATGGTGATCCTCCTACTTCAGCCTCCCAAGCACTGGGATTACAGTATAAGTGCGTGCCTGTATGCCTGGCCTAAAATCAGAAACTCTTTAACTGTTTCACCTGGAATGGACCTGGGATGAAGTGCGACTCATTTTCATGAGTTATGTTCTGCTCCAAGTGATTTTTTTTTTTTTTTTTGTCTTTGAGACAGGGTCCCACTATGCAGTTCAGGCTGGCCTTGAGCTCACTTTGTAGCCCAGGCTGGTCTTGAACTTGCAACAATCCTCCTGCCTCAGCCTCCCGAGTACTGGGATTACAGGCATGTGCCACCATGCCCAGCTCCAGTTGAATTTTTTTTTTTTAACCACGGATCCAACTCACAACCTTGAGCCTGCCAAGCAGGTGCTTAAGCCACTGAGACAAACTCCCAGCCCTGGTTTGTTGAGGCAGGGTCGCACTATGTAGCTCAGGCCAGCCTTGCGCTCACGTTGTAGCCCAAGTCAGCCTCAAACTCACAACGCTCCCCCTACCTCAGCCTCCCGAGTGCTGGGATTAAAGGTGTGCGCCACCACACCTGGCTTAGTATGTGCAGACTTTATAGTTGAGGATTCCTAATCTTAACATCCAAAATTCAAAGCTCCAAAGACCGGGGATCAAACCTGAGGCTGCACACGTTAGGCAAAAAGTGTACCGCTAAGCTACCTTCCCAGCCCTTTTTTTTTGAGACATGGCCTTGCTAAATTGCCCAAGCTGGCTTTGAATTTGGGATTGTCTGGGTGCCTCAGTCTCCCAAGTAGCTGGGATTACAGGTGTGACCCACCATGCCCATCCTAAAAAATCAAACTAACTTTGGAGTGTTATGTTGGGACCCTATTATGGCTTGAGTCCAGGTGTCTCCCTAAAGCCTCATACACTCATAGGTGGGTCTTTTCAGAGATGGCTGCATATAGAGCATGTGAATATGGATAGGATGTGAGGCAAATAAATTATTCCACTGATTGGTTTAGCATAGTTCTGGGCGTGGATAATGGGAAGGTCCACCTTGGGTGTGGGTGGCACCAACCAATAGGCTTGTAGCCTGAGTGGAATAACGGGAAGGCACGCTTGCTACTTCCTGCCTGCCATGCTATGGACTGTTCCTCCTGTGTGATGCCCCTCTGCTATACCACCCAGCCTTGGAGCCAGCTGACCATGAAACCTCTACAAACTGTGAGCTAAAATAGACCTTTCCTCCTTTAACTGGTGGGGGTCTGTTATTTTGTCCCAGCAATGAGAACACCCCCAAGATTTCAGATTTCAGAGCATTTTCAGATTAGGAATGCTCAGCCTATACTATTATTGCCCTCAGCTACAATAAAACCCAGTCCATGACCGCTGCCCAGGCATTAGGGACACAACGACAGACATATAGCCACTCAGAAGATGCTCCTGCTTGGCATGGTGGTGCACACTTTTAATCCCAGCACTCGGGAGGCTGAGGTAGGTGGAGCGTTGTGGGTTTGAGACCGTCTTGGGCTACAGTGTGAGCAAGGCTGGCCTGAACTACGTAGTGCAACACTGTCTTGGAAAAAAAGTGCTGGGAGTTTGGCTCAGTGGCTTAAGCGCCTGCCTGGCAGGTGCAAGGTTGTGAGTTTGATCCCTGGTACTCACACACACACACAAAGATGTTCCTGCCCACACATGACCCCCTTCTATTTTGGGTCCTGCAGCAGCAGAGAGCGGTTCGTGATCCCACAGGTGTCTTTGCACACAGCACTGAAACTGGACCTGCAGTCCTCCCCTCCCACCGCTCTGTGGTACCTCAGTGCCCTCCCACGGCCCTTGAAGTCTCCTGCCTCGGGGCCCCTTATAGACTAGACGGGAGATGCCCAGCTGTGCCAAGGAAGAGCAGTCCTCGTCCCATTGAGCGACACCATGGGGCGCGGATGTCAGGAGAGATTGTCCAGGCTAGGACTGAGACCTTCACAGAGGTTATCTCTGCAAAGGGTTGGCTGGGAATAATTATTTTATTATTTATTCAAATAAATGATTGAATATTTGTATAAGTGCTTAATTAAGGCAGTACCTAGCAGATGGTTAACTGCTACAAAAATAATTTGTGTTAAATATATCTGTTTCCTAATTTTCCTATAATAGACATGTTCCTTAGATAAGGAATGCTAAAAGTTTTGTTTGTTTGTTTTTTGGGTTTTTTGGTACCAGGAATTGAACTTAGGACCTCATGGTTGTCAGGCAGGCGCTGCACCACTGAGCTAAATGCCTGGCCCCAGTAAAAGCCCTCTGGCTCCATTAAGTCAAAGAGAAAGAGGCTTTTAATTATCTTTGGAAAATCAACAGGCTTAATGGTTAAAGAGTCAGAAAACTGAGCCCACGAAAAGGGCCAGATCTGCCTCAAGTGCCCAGGCTTGCGTGGCCTCCAGAGGCGGAACCCACAGGGTGCTCGGGGTCAGGCCCGGGGTGCGGGCTGCCCTGGGAAGTGCTGGGGACACCTCCTTCTCAAACTGGGCTTGTGAAGAGAGGCTGTGACCTGATTTCTAAGGCAAATCTTTATTCTGCAAGTTCCTTCCTGACAATGCAGCCACTGCATCAAGAGCTTGAGGAGAGGTGCAAGTGGGTGTCCAGCACTCAGCTTCCAGAAGCTTCTCCAGCTGGGAAACAGGAGCCGGGAGGCTGGCCTGCTCCTCTTTGGCCTCTTTAGTGTCATGGAGGAGGCTGTGCGGAGGGCCGCCCTCAGGACTCAGGGCCCCTCAGCAAAGTTCCAGGCCCCCAGGCTGGCAGGACAAACAGCCAGGGGCTCCAGGCTCGGGCCGAGGCCGCTCCAGGCCCTCCCGCCAGCCTGGCTGGGAGGGGCATCGCTCACAGAAAGGGCTGTCATCGGCCCTCGAAGTGGGCTGTGATTTGTTCCAGAGTCTTTCCTTTGGTTTCAGGGACACAGAACCAAGTGAAGAGGACGCTGCAGATGCAGAAGGCAGAGGCGAGCCAGAAGGTGCCATAGGGCCTGAGAGCCTCCTGCAGACGGGGACACAGAGTGGCCATCGGGCAGCAGGTCCCCACGCACCCGGGCGGCACAACGACCCCAGCCCGCCCCGCCAGTGCCATGCCATTCGTGTCTCCGCCTGGCTCAGCAGGGGACAGCCTGGCTCCCGGTCTAGCTGCCTGCCAAGCACCAGCAAGGTGTCCATGTTGTATGGCTGGGGAGACTGAGGCCCATGTCAATGAAGTGACTGTCAAGTGACACCTAGGCTCCTGCTCCTGGGGACCCACAGATCCCCACTTTCCTATGACCCCACTGCGTCCCAGAGGCTTCTCTCCTCGTGATGCCAAGGGCTGGGTGAGCTGTGGGTGTCCCTGCAGGCAGAGCGCACAGCCCCAGGAACACCTGGGACACGCAGGGCCCAGTGGCAGAGGGAGCAGTGAGCAGTCGGTGGTCACAGCGCTCACCTTCCAGGTGCCGGACCAAAGGCCCTGCCCGCCTCAGTGCCTCCTCTATGCTCCTGAAGCCCCTCTGTGGCTCCTGGACTGGGCACGTCCCTGGGTTACACTGGGTCCTTTGTCACCCCCTTCTTGGCTTCTCTCCCTCCCTCCTGTGCGGCCCGCCCTCCCCGGCACCCCAGGCCGAGCGGGTCCCAGGCTCCCACAGCTTCCAGCGCTTTCATCCCTGCCCCCAGCCTAGTGCTGCCCTGGCCCTTGCTGTGAAAGGGACCCTGTCCACCTCTGTCCCTGCCAGCCTGGACATGCCATGTGCCAGCAGCCCCGGCGGGAAGGCGCCCTGAGCAGAGACTTGCACATCTACTGCAGGACGGCCCTGTCGGCCAGGGAGCGGCCAGAAGGGCCCGCATCTGCGCCATCCACCGCGGGAAGCAGCAAAATGACCCACTGAGTCCACGTTCCCGTCAGCCTGGGGGAGGCTGCTTCAGAGCCGTGGTCACACGCAGCAAGGCGGCGGCTGGGGCTGGGGGATGCCGGCCGTGCTGTGCTCCCTGCAAGGAGACTGAAGACCCCTGAGGGGTCACAGCCTAGGCTCCTCGTCTGCCCCTGGCCACCTGTGCCCACTTCATCCCGGCAAGACACTGGCGTCGCGGGCTGCGGGGCCTCAGCCTGCGTGCCAGGCCAGAAGCTTCTCTGCTGACTGTCCGAGGGGGGAGGCCATGGGCTGCACTCACCATGAGGCTGCTGAACTCTTTGGTCACCAGGAAGGCCATGAACCAGTTGGTGAGGACGCAGACGCCGGTCGCCGCGCCCTTGACGTGCAGCGGGAAGATCTCGGACATGAGCAGCCAGGGGATGGGCCCCCAGCCCAGCGCGAAGCCTGCGGGCCAGGGCAACATCAGGGCTCCGGGCTCGCGGCAGAGCCGAGGGGACCCAGCTTCCCTGCCAGTGGCCGGGGGTCCTGGGTTCCTGGTCCCGGCAGCCCTGCGCCTTGCTGTAGGAGGCTCTGGCCAGTCGCTCGCCTCCTTAGGCCCTAGGCCTTATCTTTGGGACAAGGACAGGAGGGCTTGGCGCAGGGCCCGAACTATAAAGTCAGAGGCTGGGATCTGCGGGACAGAGGGCTGAGGCCTGCGGGATCCAGCGGGGCAGGGCCCAGGGGCTGGCAGGGAAAGCGGCCCTCACCCGCCTCCGGGGGACCCCCTCACCGGCGATGAACAGGCACATGCTGCCCACAGCCAGCCAGGCCAGTGCCACGCTGGCGTCCGTGGGCTCCGCGGAGACAGGCGCCCAGAGGGCCGCGTGGGAGGAGTTGCCGGAGGCGCCCTGGGTCAGCTTGAAGTAGGTGCCGAAGGCGCTGGTGCTGAAGACCATGACCACACCTGCGGCGGGGAGGGCCTCTGAGAGGGCACCCGGGGGCCTGGCACCGCGGCCGCCTGGGGACGCATGTGAGCGGCATCCCTGCCTCCCCCAGCCCGTGGGAGCAGGAGTGACCAGGCCAGGCCCGGGTGCCCCAGGGCAGATCATCTCCCGATCCTCACCACGGGGCTAAGACAGCGGCTGCCACTCCCCCCATGACCCAGAGTGGGAAACTGAGGCTCAGAGAAGGCGCTTGCCAAACAGGAACACGAATTCTGAGTCACTCTGCCCCCAGCTCCTCAGTTGTGCTTCCCGCTGTGAGCCGGAGCCCTGACGGCCCTTCTGGCAGGTTTACTGAAGAAGAACTTGTAGCTCAAGAAGAGACACTAGGAAGCCCCAGCCTCGTCAGTCTGCGACCCTGGCCCTAAGGAGTGGCTGGCTGTCTCCGGGGGCCTCGGAGGCCTCTGGTCCTCGTGTCTCACCTGACAGGGTGAGGAGCAGCCTCCGCCCTGCCCGGTCCATGATGAGGGCCGCGATGCCTGTGAACAGCACCTGGATGACACCCACGATGACCGAGGCCAGGCTGCTATCCTGGGGGACACAGGGGTGGGGATGCTCAGGGGGCCACCCAGAGGCGACTCTTGCATTCTCTCCTGGAAGGGGCAGGTTGGGCTGAGGCCTCTTACCTTGAACTTGGCCTCCTCAAAGATGGTTTCTGCGTAGAACATGACGGCGTTGACGCCCGACAGCTGCTGGAAGGCCATCAGTGAAATGCCGATGATGAAGGGCTTGTAGATGCCTGGGTGCCTCAGCAGGGTCAGCTGGAAGCCCTGCTCCCGGGGAGACGCGGGAGACGGCTGTCAGGGTCTCCCCGACCTCAGGGCCCCTTTCTGAGCTACTCTCCTAAAGCTCAGTGGAGGGGCCTCGGCTTCCTGTCCCCGCCCACTCGGGCCTCAGGTGTGCAGACGAGCCCCGTGCATAAGGTGAGCCTTCTCGTTTCCCCACGGACGGTTCCGGCACTCGGGTGGAGAACAGTCTATTCTCCGAGTCCCGTCCCCTTCACAGACCCGGTGCGCTCCTTGGATCAGGCCCTGGCCAGGTCCCTCCCACCAGCTCTGCTCCACCTCTCAGCACCAGCGCAGGCGGGTGCCAGACCCCAGCGTGCAGAAGAAACCGAGGTTCCACAAAGCCAGGGAGTGCAGTATGGCTGACTCCACAATCTGGACTCTTTTTGTTTTTTGGTTTTCTTTTTTTTTTTTTTTCTTTTTTTTTTTGAGATAAGGTCTTGCTACGTAGTGTGGTCTGGCCTTGAACTTGCTATGTAGCCCAGGCTGGCCTCAAACTCAACGTGATCCTCCTGCTGCAGCCTCCTGAATACTGGAAGTATGGGTGAGTGCCACCACGCCCGTTTCACCATCCAGACTTAACCTCCCATCCTACCATTCCCTGGTTAAGTCCAAGTCTTCCACATGGCATCTCTATGGCCCCCACCCAGGGCGGGCTTTCTCTTCCTGGGTCAGTAGGAATCAAGGCACGGGCTTTCCCCGGTGACCTCTGAGGCTAGAGCCCAACCAGGTGGGGCTCTAGCCAGTCCCTTCCTGTTCCAATAGCACAGGTCCCCTGGCTTTGAGACCGGGCCATGCCACCTGCCCCTGCCCCACCCCTCCCAGGCCTCACCTGGTGCTCAGCCCCGACAACAGGAGGCTCTGCCCAGTCCACGTCAGAGCCCCACAGGAAGCACATGGCGGCCCTGGCCTCCTGCGGCTTGTGCTGAGTCAGGAGGAAGCGCGGCGTCTCGGGCATGCACCACATGAGCAGCAGCATGAGGGTGGGGGGCCCGCAGCCCAGCACCGCCAGCCAGCGCCACTCCAGCACCCAGCCTGCAGGGACGGAATCGGAGCTGGGGGAACTGGCCTGCCCCCACTGCCACCCCAGGGCCTCAGCTTCAGCGTGGGGCCCTCACCACCTCTGCAAGGTGTTCCCGCGACTGTCACTGCCATTACTGCTCATCACACAGATCTCGTGGGCCAGCAGCTGCAGCCGCTGCGGCAGTGGTTGTGGGACATCATCATGCAATCAGTGACACACAGTCCTGCTCCGCACTGTGATGCTCTGGTCCATGACCGACTACATATATGACAGTGGTCTCCTGAGATCCTAACGGAGCGCAGGAAAAATTCCTATAGCTGCTCAATGTGTTGTAGCTATGGTAACATCAAGTCGAAATGCATGACATGTGTGCAGTGGCACTGGGGTAAACAAACTACCCTACTGCCAGCTATGGAACAGACCAACGCGTATGATAATGTACAATACACACGACTTGATCATGATAAGAAATGACTATTATTGGCTTATGTATTTGCTGTTTTAAAATCATATTTTAGAATGTATTCCTTATAAAAACAATTTACTAGCCAGGTATGGTGGCACATGCCTATAATCCCAACTACTTGGGAGGCCGAGGCAGGAGGATTTCAAGTGCAAGGCCAGTCTGGGCAACTTTACTGAGACAATTTTAAAAGGGCTGGAGATACAGCTCAGTGGCAGAGTGCTTGTATAGCATAGGGTTCAATCCCAGTACTGCTAAATATTGTGAGTCTCTGTAATACAACATGTGACTTTAGCCATGAAACCAAAAGGTGAGGAACTGATCTGTGTCACCATGGTATTGGCATGAAGCGACACAGCAGAGCTGCGTGAAGGGTAGCGGGTGGCAGAGGGGACATGTACATTTCTCACACATGTGCTGCCCCTCTGGAGGCCACGAAGACACAGGCCATGCTGGTTCTCCCGGAGAGGACCAGGATAGAATGCGGGGGTCTTTTTGTTCTCCCCTCTGTGCCTGTTTCAATGAGTTATTAAAGTATAAATCAAGACACAAGAAGAGCAGAATAAATGCAGAATTACCTGGACTTACACAAAGCCAAAGGCCTCTCAGACAAAGGGGCCCAGGAATAAATGAACTCGGGGTATTGCCCCTCCAGTTTTTAATTTTTCCTAAACCTCAATGCTTACCTATCCCCACCTCCTGCAGAAAACAGCTCAGTGATAGCCATGAAAAGCCTGTTTTTCTTCTGTGCTGGGGACAAGGTGGGGTGTGGGATTATGCATACGTACTTGCTTTATTTAAAAAAAATTTTTTTAAACTTGTTTTAGTAACGGTGCACCTAAGTCATAGTTGTTCCACAAAGTCTAGTTATTAAAGCATGACTGCTCCCATTACCTTGTGGGTGACAGACTTATACCCATGGAACAAAACTCAGAAATTGATCAGTGAAAAGCAGCAGCAGCAGCAGCAGCAGCAGGTGCAGAGGAAGGTGACCTGCAGGTCGCGCTGCAGGTGGGTGGACACCTGAGTTTCTGTCCCTCAAACCAGGGACGTGAACACCAGCCCACCGCAGGGGCTCGGGCTCACAGCAGGGCATCTGAGACAGCCTGGCTGCTGGAAGGACTCTGACCGGGAATGGTAATTCGGTAAGGAACGAAAGGTCAGAGGGCACCCACTCCAAAGACCATCAGGCCCCTGGAGGCCTCAGGCCCAGTGACTCGCAAGCTGTCCTTGACAATTCTCCTTTGGGGCCCGCTACCTGGTACTCTTCCGTGTCACTTACTCTTCTTCCCCAATAGCCTTGCCCTAGGTATGGTTATCTCTAGTTGAGGACAAGGAAACCGAGGCTGAGGCTTCCAGCGAGTCTTGACTGAGGTCACACAGCAGGTGGCAAAGGCCATATCCAAACTAGGGACCATGTGATTCCCCACTTTCCACCTCATTGCTAATAAGATCCTGTCCATTCCTGAAGCCTCCCCAGGCTGCCTCAGTTCTGCCCCTGGCAACAGTCCTCTTTCACCTGGTCCCATGCTCTCCAGGAATCCGGCAATGACGCTGGGAGACTCACTCTGCACTCTGAGCTCCAGGACTGAAGACCATGCAGTGTCCCTGTGGCCCCTGGAATCTGCTTTGTCTTTGCACAGCAGGGGACTGACCTAACCAGTCAGCCGTCCCCACACCACAGAGTGGGCTTCGGGGGAGTCATAGACACCTCCTCCAGCTCTCTCTGGGACTCAGTCACGAGACTTACACATCCCAAGGTCTCAGGGTGTGGTCTGGGCCTTGGTACCTCAGCCTTCAGCTGTGTGATCTTGCCAAGCCCCTGACCTCTGTGAACCTCAGTTTCCACACCTGTAAAATGGCCACATAGTCATTAACAGGGACCAAAAAAGACCATGCAAACCCTACCTGCCAGGTAGGCCAAGAGGATGCCTGTGACGACCATCAACTGCACACAGGATCCCAGTAGTCCCCGAACTGCTGGGTAGGCAATTTCAGAGATATAGACCTGCAGGCAATTGAGACAGGACTTCATGGGGGTCAAGTGTTAAAACTGTCAGGCCTCAGCCTCTCTGAGCTGAGTCTGCCCAGGGGTCCCCAGTAACTGCACGGCCCCAGTCAGCAGCGCCCTCCTCAGGCTCCATGGCCAGGTGATCTGGTGTAGGTGTCTAAAGGGACAAAGGGCAATGGGTGGGCGCCGTGTGTGTATGTGAGGGAGGGCGTGGAGGTGCAAAGCTTCCCACACTCACTCCACACGCAAGGACAGCCGTGACACAGTGCATACCTGAGGCAGCGGGTATGGGGTGGGGCCCAAGCTTGGCCTCTACAACCAATTCCTGCAACCCACCCAGGCTGACATAAGGTGAGGTGCTCCTGCTATGAAATGCAGAGACTCCCCACCCCAGTCACTGTGGGGGGCCACCAGGCCACCACCCAAACGTCCAAGTTATTCTATACCTTATGCCCATGACTAAGCCTTGTGTGTGTTTCCCTGGTTAAAAAAAAAAAAGTATGAAAAACAAAATCCATAGCCTTTTCATCCTAGCAGATGTGGGTGAAATGAGTGGTGAGCTGCCTGGCGAGGGTCCTAGAGGCTTCTTTTAACCTCTAGCAGGGTGACAGTTGGGTGAGCAGTGGTCCATGCCCGTGGCCAGCAGCAGTTTGCCAATCAACCAAGCAACCTATGTCTCTCCAAACCTCATGGCCAGCTTTGCAACCAGCCTCAGCACCAGCAAGGTGCCACGGTGCCCAACAGCAGAGTAAGCTGAGGCCCAGAGAGCTCTGCTCAAGGGAGTGAGCAGGGCTGTGGGGCTCCGGGTGTGCTTGGCTGGCTCAAGAGATGGTGTGGGGGTGGCAGGGGTAGCGAAGGGGAACCCAGAAGCCCCACCCCAAGGACACATCAGAACAGGATTTTCCTGCTAACTATTCGGTAGTCAGTGACCTGATAGGGGATATTTACAGCTCAGGGGGACAGTCATGCGCACTAGCTGTGGCCCCTGACTGGGCAAAGGTCTTCACCTCTTTTGAGCTGAGTTTCATCTGTAAAGCAGAGGTAACAACAGTGGCTTCTCCCGGGCCGGGCCGTGCTGAGGGTGGGGGGATTGTGCCCCCCCCCCAGGGGCCCCAGACCGCGAGACACTCACCGGGGCCACAAGCGAGGCGACACCGCAGGCCAGTCCGGTGAGGAGGCGGCCCCCGAGCAGCATCCACACGTCCTGGGCCGCGGTGATGAGGGCAAAGCCGGCCACGAAGGGTGCGGTGCAGAGCATGAGGCTGAGCTTGCGCCCGGCGCGGTCCACGAGCCAGCCGCCCAGCACGCCCCCCGCGGCGGCGCCCAGGGTCACGACGGCCTGGGCGGGGGCGATCGCGGGCTCAGGTGCGGCTCGCGTCCCCTCCCCGCGCGGCCTCCGAGGGGTGGGGCCCCGGGCGGCGGGGCGGGCGGGGAAAGGGGCGCTGGGCGTGGGGTCCCGAACCGGCTGCGGGAGTCGCGGCTCACCCCGAACCAGGAAGCGGCGCTGTCGTCGAGGTGCGGGGCTGGGGGTGCCGAGCGCCGCAAACTCGGGATGGCCGGGGAGCTGTAGCCAAGTGCGAAGCCGAAGCTGAGGGGACCCAGCGCGGCGGCGAAGGCAGCGAGGAAGAGGCGGCGGCCGCGGGGAGCGCTGCGGGGACAGGACCGGGCGTGAGCGGCGCCGCCGAAGCGGAGTGGGCGGGCGAGGCCGGCTCCCGGGCTGCTCACCTGCCACCCGGCCTCAGGAGCAGCGGGGTCTCCTCGGGGTCTTCGGGCGTCATGTCGGCGGCCAACGCTCACCTCTCCGGCTGGGACGCCTGAGTCGCCGCTGCTCCCGCGACCGCGGCCTCCCGGGCCTCTTCGGGAGAGCCAGCCAATGAGCGGCGGGGGGGCGGTGCTGGGGTGTGATCGGAACCGCCTCGAGGGCATTAGCCGCCAATGGGGACTCAAGGAGGGATTAGCAGGGCCGCTAGAAACCGCCCCATTCAAATCAGAGTACACCAATGGAACCACAGCGCCGGTTGGTGATGCTCACTCGGAACCGCCCCTAAGACAGAAGGGTCCAGGGCCTAGGCGGGGCGGAGTTTGTGTCCGGCCAGATAGTCCAATTGGAGAGCGATGCGAGCCTGGAGGCGGGGCCAGAACCCTGTCTCGGAAGTGAGCTGGCCAAGGAGCGTGGAGGGCGGGGATTGCTTTTTCCCCTGAAGCCCTGCCTCTTAGTCTAGCTCCAGCCAATGAGGCGGGAGTGGAACGCAGGCGGAGCACGTGGGCCCCGGTCAGACTGCAGCTCCGGCTGATACCTGTAGGTTGTGCTCGGCAATGAGCGTGAGCGTGCCTTGCGTCTGGCGCCCGACCTCCTTGTCTACCCCAGCCCTACCAGCTGAGAGTTGCAGAGCGGAAGGTCTCCAGGCAGACTGCCCTGGGCCACCTTCTCTTTCCTCACCTCTCCTCGGAAGCCGAGATAGGCCTGGAGCTTCCGCTGGGGCGCTCGGGCGAGGCGCAGCCCTAACCCTATCTGCCGCACTCATCTCGGTGCTCCCAGGCAGGGAGCGCTAGAGCCTGCGGTGCTGAGGGCCAGGGTTAGGTGGGAGCCACATTCCGCTGATCCTGTCTAATAAGGGGCTGAGCGTTATCTTCTGGAGAGTTGTCAGCATAGAAGAACAAACACCAAGCGCTCACCTGCTGATAGCAGCTTGACTCACCGCAGTCACCTGACTGCTAGCCGCCAGCATTTTTAATCTTGACCACAAGACTATCTTTACAGACTTAGGCAACTGTTTTCTCTTCTACAGCGGCTCGTACTTGTAAATTCTTAGCGCAGCACTTACCACAGCTTTGTAATCGCCCGCCCGCCCGGGAGCTCCTTTGCTGTAGGCTCTTGGTTTTGCCCTGTGGGTTAAGTCCCCGGGCAAACTGCACCTGGACTTCCCACTGTAGCAGCCAGTCGGGCACGGGATGCTGTAGGGAACCCGACTGGCGCCACCTTTCGAGTCATGGAACCCTGCAAACCTGTGTCTGCCCCCTGGCTAGTGTAGTGGTCTCCCTCCCCATGAATGTGCCCATATTGGTGCCAGGACAGCTGCTCAGCCCCGTTTTATAAGAAAAGCACCGTCAGCCTGATGAGTGGGGTCCACCTCATGCTAGGATCTGACTCTTGTCCAATCATAGCAGCTTTAATGCTGCCCTTTTGGAAGACTGCTCTAAGTAGCCGTTAAGTTTTTCTTTTTTTTTCTTATTTCAGCAAGAAACTTTAAAATAATGAAAGCAAAAATACAGATGTAAGCTAGGTGTGTGGCACATACCTATAATCCCAGGACACTGGGAGGTTGAGGCAGGAGGATTGTAAGTTCCGGTTCAGTTTGGGCAATATTACTTAGACTCTCAAAATTAAGACAGGGCAAGGGGATGGAGGGAAGCTGACAGTGGATGTAGCTGAATGCAAAGGCCCGAGGTTCAACTCCCCAGTACTGGAAAAAAAGAAGGAATAAACTGAATCCACAAAACTGTTGGTGGGATTGAGATGTAGCAGGTAGTTGATTTTGTGTCCCCCATATGTGCAAAGGGCATAACAAGACACCAGGAATGAAATGCTAAGTGCTGCAAAAATGAAGTCACATTTAATTCATCGGCAGCCCACCTGGTGCACCTAAGAACACTGTCCTTGCTACATTTGTCATATGCCATAGAGGGCCCAGGCAGCTGCAGCCTGGACTGGTTGTGCCGAGCTGTCTGCCTTGCTGCAGTGTGCAGGGCCCATGAGGAGGGAGGCCCCAGGTGTGTACAGAATGTGCCGGGGCCCCTGCACTGGCAGGGTAGATTTGTAAGTCTTCTGAGCTGCAGTCACAGGGCACAAACTGGTGATGTAAGGCAAGCAGAGATGCAAGAAAAAGTAAAGACTTGCCTAAAGCCAAAGGTAAATTATCTTTTTTTCCTACAAATTAAAAATTTTCCAAATAACATCAATGAAACTGGGTTCTAACCTTTAATGGCTTCTGGCTGGAGGTTGTGATTTTACTGTCCCTTTTGGCCACATTTCTTCCTGCTTGCTTTGAGGAGGGACCTGGGGAGGAGCTGGGGAAGGCAGGTACCAGGGGAGAGGAAGGGTTTCTGGGACAGGGCCAGGAGGACCCACACTACAGCAGGATTTTGGTTGCATGGGCTAGCTGTGCCCTGCTTGTAGGATCTCAGAGTAACAGTAAAGCCAGACAAAATAATCTTAAGATATCATCAAATTCTTCCACATTAGTATTTTTCAAGAGACACAAGGAGGCCAGATGTGGAGGTACACACCTGTAATCCCAGCACTTGGGAGGCTGAGGCAGGAGGATTGCTGAGAGTTTGAGGCCAGCTTGGGTTACATAGGAGATTGTTTCTAAACAAAACAAAACAAAACAACCCAAAGAGGAAGTGGGGAGCTTCTGAGAGCTAACCATTTGGCTTCCCCAAGTCTACAGGCAGGTGCAGCTGGTTCCAATCACAGTGAACTCAAATGGGCCAACAGTGCAGAAGAAAACAAAAACAAAAACAAAAACAAAAACAAAAACAAAAACAAACCTTATTTAAAATAAAAAGCAATGGCTTTGCTTTACAAAAGCAATATGCTGTGTAACATAAAGCTGTGATGAAAAAATAATTCCCAAGTATATAAAATGTAAGAGAAAGTTGCAATAAGTAAGAATGAACATTTTTGATTTATTCAAAGTTTCAATCTAAAACCTCGATGAAATCTAACACCTTTATTACAAGGGGACTGACAGTTCCTGAATGGAAAGAAACAAAGGTCAAGGAGGATGGCACCGGACACTGGAGAGAGACCCAAACTGGCCGAGGGTGCGGAAGGTTTGGTCCAATAGATTTCTGACAGGCAGGAAGCTGTATGTTGTTGAGAAATGACAGTGGAACTGTTTACAGGGTATAAACCTCCATATGAAAACTAAAGATGGCAAATGAGACTCAGACTCTGTTTACTTCAAGTCAATAACGTCTTCATCCGAGGAAGCTATGAGCTGAAAGAGGCTGCCGCCCGAGGCCGAGACTGGGCTGCCCTCTCTGTCCGCCACGGGGTCCTGCTCGGAGCTCGTGGAGTGGAAACAGCCCTCAGGGTTGGCTTCAGAAGCAGGAGGACTTTCCAAGGAGCCTGATGGGATCCTGGGAGAGAAAAGTCACAGTCAGGGGCCCCGTGGGACCACGGGACTGGGCTGTGCCGAGTGCTGCCACTCGCTGGCTCACAGCTGTCTCCTGGCCTCTACCTGTGATGGGGACTGCACTGCGTGTGGGGCTCCCTGCACCCACTTCTTTGGCTGCAATCAGACAGCCCTAGCTCACGACTTTCTCGGGAGGATTAAGGCTGGGTGAAGCACAGAGAAGGTGTTTCTGAGGCCTTATTTATTTAGCCTTCTGAAGCGTCAATCTACCTAGCAGCGCCTCCCAGGGCCTAAGGGAAGGCTAACGCTAACGCTAACCTGCCACAGCCCTGGCCCGCCTGGTTCCCTCACACTCCAGCTCCTCAGGCCTCTCCCTTCATAGCTGCTTAGTTAACAGGATCAAAATTGGTCTCACTTCTCAGGGTGTTCATGATGTGACAGAGCCTGCTAGGGCCAGCTCTGGCGGCCCCGCCTCACACTGTCCTCTGTGTGCAGCAGGCCGCTCATCCTCTGTTGCTTCTCTGGCCACACTGTGCGAGGGCCTGTGGTCAAAGGAGCCATGTCCCTAGCTCATCATTTGCTCTATGCTCAGCACCAAGCCACTGCCTTCCCAAGCCTTCCTTGGTCCCTAGCAGACCTGCTACCTCCACCCATCACTTGTGAAATTTCTTTGTAGCGCTTGTCACTACTTGAAGTGATTTGCTCATCTGTTACAGGTTTACTGGCTGCTTCTCCACACTAGACTATAAAGCCCCGCGGGCAGGGGCCCTGTCACTCAGTGCTGGTGTAAAGCAGGTGGGAGTCCCACGTCTCAGCCAGGCTCACGGTCACTGAGATGCTTGCTCGCCCAGCCTGACATTTTCCATCTGCCTTGCCCAGGTGTGGGGTGAACAGCTCGCTCTGCTCCTAGGGTGAGTGACTGCCTGGCCTCCTGTGGGCCTTGCTCACTGGCCTAAGTGCCCCTGAGGGCACCACCAGAACCCAGTCATCTCCAGATCCCAACGCCCGGCTCAGCGCTGGATCCTCCGGGAATGTGTGATGAGCCAGCCAAGCAGGGACATGTACTTGGGATCTCCCGAAGGGGCACAGCTGGTGCTGCTGGGGATGGCAGAGACCTTCTGGGCAAATCAGTGTGGTTCCCGTGGCTCTGACCTCCATGTAGAAGGCTTGCCCGGCTTTGGGTGCTGTCCGGTTCTCTGCACTTTTACTAAGCAGTCTCGTTTTCACAAATTTCCACTAATGTGGTGAGCCAAGAAAAGGCTCAGAACATTTTTATTGTATTCTTTTACTGTTGTGGTCCTGTAGCTAGAACCCAAGGCCCTGCACATGCCAGGCAAGTGCTCTACCGGAGCTACCCCCAGCCCCCTTCATATACTTCCGTGAGGGCTTGCTTGGCTGCTGGCGGGGCCGCTCCTGCGTGGGCTGTGGCCTGGCAGCTGGGCCCTCCAGGAATCTGAGAGCAGCTGGTGCTGAGCCTGCGCTGTGGCTGCACTGTGACTCAGCGCCACATCCTGGACGGGGGCTCCTCTCCCCTTTACCTGTCGCTGCTAGTTGATCTCACTGTCCCTGGCTTGGAGCCTCCTTGGGATTCTTCTAACAGCTTCCGGGCTTTCGATTTGACCTTTGATGCTCCTTCTGCCCTGGGTCCACCTTCATCCGAGAGGCCTGGATCACAGGGGGGAATCACAGGTCATGGCACCGTTACCTGGAGCTGCCACGCCGCAGAAAGCCCTTTTTGTTTTTGGTTGAGTAACTGCTGTGTTACTGGGCTAGAGTCAGGAGGAAAATTGATAGAATATATTTTTTTTAACGGGAGGCTGAAGCAGGAGGACCATGAGTCAGAGTCAAGGCTGGGCAACATTGTGAGACCCCATATCAAAAAAAAAAAAAAGTCCAAATAATTGGCTTTCTTGTTAGTGGAAGCATTTTCCCCTTTCTGATTATAAAGTACAGAGACACTGCAAAAAACAAAACAACACAGAGACTCGGAAGCATCTGCTGAAGGAGATCAAATTCCTACCATCCTGAGCTGGTGACTCCCTCTAACCCACAGACTTGGTTTCTGAAAAGCGCAGAAATCAGCAGCCAGGCTTTCATAGGAAAGAATAGTTCTTTTTTTTTTTTTTTGCAGCACCGGGGATCGAACTCACTGCCTCATGCCTGCCAGACAGGCGCTTAAGCCACTGAGCCAAACTCCCAGCCCTTAGGAAAGAATAGTTAAAAATAGCAACAGACAGATGTTATGATCACAGTGAAGGCACTGACTTTGAGAACCAACTGAGTTTGCGATGTCAAAGCCTCCCCTGCCATGTGTCCCAAGTGTCCTCCGTCTTTAGTAAACGATACTGTGGAGTGGGATGTGCTAGAGCCAACCATCCTTGTAGATCTGCCATGCAGATCCCAGTTCAAGCTTTCAAACCACATCTTGCTGGTTTAACATGCTCCCGCTGGCTTGAAGCTCTGGTAGTGGTGGCACATGCATGACTGTCCTGTGCCACCTGATGGGGAGTCATGCAGGTACCACAGGTGATTCAAGCTGGTAGGAACATAATTTGTTCAAATTGAAGGCACCTGGCAGTGAGATATAAGAATTACGGCCCCATTGTGAACGTACTAACATGTCAGTTCCATTTTTCCTTATTTTTCTTTCATGTTTTGGTTTTTTGAGACAGAGTCTCATTACATAGCCCAGGCTGGCCTCAAACTCTTGGCAATCCTCCTGCCTCAGCGGATCGAGTGCTGGAAATACAGGTATGTGCCTGTTATGCCTTGTGTCTACATGTCCCCCCAAAGCCTCCTGCAGGCATAGGTGGGGCCTTTTCAGAGGTACTGAATCTAGGTGTGTGATGCTGGGATTAAGGTTGTGTCATTACTAAATCAGTCCACTGATTGGTTTGGCACCACCCTAATTCGGGGAGCCTAGACAGCATCAAAAAGGGGCAGAAAGAAGCTGCTAAGGTTGCTCATTGGTTTCCATGCTTGTTTCCTTGCTTTGCTACCTTCTGCCTGCCATGAACTGTTTCTCCTCTGTGATGCCATCTGCCATGCCACCCTACCTTGGAACCAGCCAAGTATGACTTGAAACCTCTATAAACTGTGAGCCAAATAAACCTTTCCTCCTTTAACTTTGGGTGTTGGGTATTTTGTCTCCACAATAAGAAAAGTAACTCAGACAGCATTACTATGCCAAGCCATTTTTTCTTACTTAAGTTTCCACAAGTCTGAACACAAAACCGAATATCAGTTCAGCCCTCTGACAGTGATCGTGGAGCTTCATGCTTCTCTGGTTGGCCTCCTGTCTGTGGACTGAGAGAGGAAGTCACAACAAATACCTGGGATCTGCACAGGCCCTACACACCTGCCCCTATGCCAAGGAACCGTGAAAAGTGCTAAGTGTGTTTCCACTTTTGCATGACCAGAATAAAATATTCAAGAGCTATGGGCTATAAACTCCTTGGAGATACTTTTCTAGGATATCAGACATACTTTGATTTTTAAAAAGCGTACCACAGTAGACACAGTCTTTTATAAAAATGTGTTTTCCCCTTTTACATGGATTAGGCTGTTTTCTGCACTGATAAATACAGATCAACATCACCGTTGGTGAGACAATGATGTAATAATATTCATGATGTAGCTGTATTATACTTTACTGACATAAGTCATTTCTTTTCTTTTTTGGGGAGGTTAAGAAGAGAAATGTTTATTGAGAGAAAAAAAGCTTCTGTCTGAGAGAGAGAGAGACAGAAAGGGTCCCGAGTGGGTTGCCACCATAAGTCATTTCTTAAAGAGAAAGTTTCTTTTTGAAGTTGTTTTTGTTGTCGCTTGTTTTTGCTATGTAGCCAGGTTGGCGTGGAACTCCCTATGTATCTCTAGTTGGCCTTGAATTTGAAGTCCTCCTGCCTCAGCTTTCTGAGTATACCATCATGCCCCATTAAACTCATGGTTTTTGACGGTGGTTAACATCCCAAGACAGAGTCAGCTGGTCTATTTACAAACAGTGAAAACTCAAACATTGAAAGCCATTACCTAGCAGTTCCCTGCGGGTCCTGCTTGCTATTTCTTTAATCTCCATGCGAGACAAGGACAAGGAATGAGTGACAGGAATGGCAGCGATGCCCAGGCCGATGGAAGTGGGCGGGGTGATGACCTTGGAGACTAAGGGTGATTTCAGAGGTCTCTCGATGCTTCTGCCGACAAGGTTTCTAAGCGGAATCTTGTACAGATTTTTTGACTGAATTTCACCTGAAATATGATTCAGAAATGAACATGAGAACTTTGGGTTCATGTTATTGACAACAAAGTAATTTCTTGTTCCTTAATATAGTTCGCGTGAAGGCAGACTTTACGTCAGCTGTGGATCTCCCCTGTCGTAACACGATGGTGCCTGCTGGCTCTGCGTTTGCCAGGGGCTTCGTTTTCACCTGTAAATTAGACACAGTGCTCTCACCACTGCCTATGCTTGCACAGGAACACAGGCCAGGCAAGAAAAGCAAAAAGCTGCCCTGTGGGGGGGCCTTGTGCTTTACCTAACAGCGAGCGATCAGGGTGACCGACGTGGTGGGAAGTTACAACAAATGCTGCGTTCACAGCCATGCAGGGACCACAGCAGAGGCCTCTGGGGCTCATGGCAAAGCCAGGCTGACTGAGAGCCTGTGAGCTGAGTGCTGCTGAGGCTCTGTGACTGCTTCTAGCTGTGAAAGCCCCTGCTGTTAACATCCTAGAGGAGAGTCAGGTGTGGTGGCCCACACCTTTAATCCCGGCACTCGGGAGGCTGAGGCAGGAGGATCCTGGTGAGTTCGAGACCAGCCTGGGCTACAAAGTGAGTTCAAGGCCAGCCTGAACTACATAGTGAGACCCTGTCTCAAAAAAAAAAAAAAAAAAAAAAAATAGGGCTGGGGATTTAGCTCAGTGGCGTAAGTGCCTGCCTGGCAGGCATGAGGTTGTGAGTTTGATCCCCAGTACCAAAACAACAACAACAACAAAGAAACAGGCAAACATCCTGGAGGAGAAACAGCGGCTGCTGCAAGCCAAGGCTCTTTAGCCCTTAATTCCCTTCTCCTTATGGAAACACTTTTTTTCACAGTGGGAATTTTTGTAAACCACAGGTTTCTTAAGGATGCAGCCACTGCATTCCAACTGCACGTTTTTCTTTTTTTTTTGCCATGCTGAGGAAGGAACCCAGAGCCGCGCTCATGCTAGGCAAGTGCTCTACCACTGAGCCACGTGCCCAGCCCCTCGAGGTTTATTTTGTTTAAATGGCTGTAAATAGCAACTTGTTTAGGCAGTAGTTGCAGGCAGTTACTTGACAAGGGCCTAGAGAAATCAGCATGGATGAAAACGTTTGTTCATAAGACAGTAAGAGAGCTCACCTTCCCCCAGGGAAGAAGGAAACACAGGCGTCTCTCGGCCCGGGGGTGTCTGAGGAGAGCTGTGGGCGCTGGCCCCCTTGGAGCTGCCTCGGGACGAGCCCTCGTGCACAGCTGCGGCGGCTGTGAAGTAGATGTCCGACTGGAAGGGGAGAAGGGGTGTCATCAGCGTCCAGCTGCTGCCTCAGGCCCTCCTGCTGCTTCTGCCTCACCCCCACCCGGTGCCCAGGCTCAGCTGCAACCTCCCGACACCCTTGGAGCACACAGGGCAGTATTGGATGCCCAGCGGGGGTCCAGAGGAAAGCCTGCTGCGCTCCTAGGCTTCCCTGGGGAGCTCAGTTCTCTGCCACTTTTCCTTCCCCATGTGCTGATCACAGTAGGAAAGAATCAGTGTCCCAGACTCCTGTAAACACAGCACATTTTGCCCATGAGACTCTCAGGCCACCCCCAGGGTGGGGGTTGGATCTAGACGGGCCTCAGGGGCTCAGTCTGGTCTTCTCTGTGGGTGGGGAGATGGATCTTGCTCATCCCCTGATCCAAAAGATACCTGAAACCCAGCTGTGCTGGCTTTAGGATGTGCTGGATGTGACTCAGGAGAGCCAACTTTCAGACACTCTGGAGGCCAACTCTTTAAACACAGCCACTACTAAAAATTATATAAACTTGGGCCGGGGATATAGCTTATCAGCACAGCAACTGCCTGGCAAGTGCAAGGTCCTGAGTTCGATTCCAGTACCAAAAAAAATTATATAAATTTAAAATATGTTAAGATCAAAGGTACTCAATGTCAAAATGCAATCACTCCTAATTACTGGACCACGTTTACTGCTATCCATGCTTTTGTGACATCAGGAGTGACAGCATGGTACGAATACTGCTCAGCTCTTTCCAGCACCACACCGGGAGCTGAGAATCAGTCACAGGGGGACCATCTACACCACAGAAATCAGCAAGGGCTACAAATCAGAGCTTGTGATTGTCTAGATTTAAAGCCATGGAGAAAATGTTAACAATGAACATTAAACTTGAAAGTTTGTTGAGCTGGGCACAGCGGCACATGCCTGCAATCCCAGTACTCTGGGAGGCTGAGACAGGAGGATTGCTAGTTTGAGCTCAGCCTGAGCATCTTAGTGACTTTTTCAGACTACATCTTAAAAACATAAGATAAAAAGCACTGAGATATACGCAGTTCAGGGGAAGACTCTGGGTTTAATTCCTGTGTGCGCAGGCGCACAGCTGAAACTTGAAGTAGTTCTGGTTTAATGACTATGATTCATTTATGAATGAGAAAGTTTAATTGTTGATCATTTATCAGGTTTCTTGATAATAAACTTATTTGAGGAATGGCTGAGTTGAGTTTTAAATGTTAACTGAAAAATCATGGTTGAAATGCAACTATAGGTTGCAATTAACAGGGAAGATTAATAAAAGCATTTTGTGAGAACCAACCGGCTGTGGATTTCAGGATAAAGAGCACTGCATATTTTATTATTATTTGCAGATGGAAGGCTTTTCTTATAAGTGAGATTTCCAATCAACTAACATACACTTGTAGTCAACACACAAACACATGCACACACACACACACACACATCACCTGGGCCACTGGGGGTTAACTGCGGCAGCACCCCACCCATGGTGTCCCTGAGGGACACAGCCTGGCCCTGCTTCCACACCTGTCAGGGTGGTGGTGGGGAAGCCCAGGAGCAGCTGCCCTCCACGTGTGATCAACACGAGACCAGGAACGTGCCACAGGGCACCAGCCCATCCGGCAGCACCTGGGAGGCCCCTGTGGCTGTGTGCCAGTGACAGAAGGCACCTGGGCCGTCACGTGCATCCCTGTATCCTGAGGATTCACTCAATCCTCATTATTAGACACGGATTAAAGGATGAGCTGTATTTCACAGGCACAAACTCCAGCTGAGGCTACTGAGTGACCTGGGAAGAAAGGGCTGTTGCAAGCTCCTACTTTTCTAGCTTTGGAGTGACCTTCAAGGCCACAGTGCTGTGAATCACCTGCCTAGTCTCGGGGTGGGTGGATACATGGATTTCTCCTCCTGGCTGAGGGCTTCCCGACTGCCACCAGCACCCAATAGCTCCATCCACAAAACCAAGAGCATTTTGAAGCCTGGGGAGGCCACATGTGAAAACCCCACCCATCAGTCTGTTCCCAGTGTCACCACCTACGTCTGCCACTGTGACACCACAGCACATCACCATTGGCCGAAGCTGATGAGCAACATTCCCAGCCTCACCCGAAGCCCCTTCTGTGACACGCGGTCCTGGTCGTACTCACTCTGGAGGCCACGAGCTGCAGCTGTGGCACGACCGCCGTGTGGACCAGGTTCCCGTTCACCACGAGGCGGATCTCCATGGAGTCGGGGGTGAAGGCCAGCAGGTACGGGAAGGCGCAGACTGCAATGGAACGGGCTGTGACTGTCTTGTCTCCCTCCTTCCTCCGCATGGGCGGGCACCCTGGGCTGAGGCGGTGTTTGCTCCTAGACGGCCTCCCTTACCTGCCCGAGCTCTGTCTGCCAGGCGTGCTGTTTTCCCCGGAAGCCCCCTCACCCCACCTCCTGGCCCCTCACTGCCAGGGTCCCTGCCTGGAAACCCTTCCCCTTCCCCTGCCTTCAAGGCCCCCGCAGTCCCTAGCACTTGGTCACTCATCCGTGCTCCTCTAGCTGTGTCCAGGTCTTACTCCTCTCTGTCCTTCAGCATCCCTTGGGTTCAGGAGGTTTGTTCTTTGTCAAAGCTCAGCCCTTGTCTGTGCAATGGTCACTACGACACCTCTGACCTTCTGATCAGCCCCTTCAGCTGGCCCACTCCTTTACAGTCCCCCCTCTTTGCCCTCTCTCTATGGTGAACCTGTCTGCTCTCTTGTGACTCAGGCTGTCACAGTCACGCCCTGGCCTTGTCTCTCAAAGACCCTCAGTGGTGCGGCTGAAGGCCTGGGAGTAATTTTTCACTCTCTGCTGTCCTTCTGCCTGCATCTCATCTGTCGCTGAAGCCTGACCAGTCGCTCCCACGTCTCGGAGTGACCCCTCTGCTCTCCACAAAGAACTGCAATGCAGGCCTCTCAGCGGATGGTTTAACTGGGAGGAAAAGAGGACCAACTGGACCATCTTGGCTTGCATCGGAATCCCAAAGGCAATGCCCACTTGTGGGTCTTGAGCCACAAAACAGAGCACCATGGATGCTGTGCTGGAATTTCAGGGGCCGGCAAAGTTCGGGTCTCTGTGATTCTAGACTTCCGGGTTTCAAGATAATCCAAGCAGAGCACTGCAAACAGCGAGCCTTTCCCCCAAGTCAGTGCTGGGGCTGGGGAGCTAAGCCCTCCAGTTTAGAAAAAGGAAATGAGGCCCAGAAATGATAACCGAGCACTGAGAAATGGTATTTAAATGCTCTCAAGTGCTCAGGCCCTGAAAACTAGGAGAAACGCTAGACAAGAGTCCCAAAAGTGGAACAAAAAGAGAAAGCAGAGTATAAGTACAGTACCGAAGAAGAAAAGGCACATTTACGGATGATCACACCAAATGGTTTGGGGCAGCTGGCTCTAAGCCCGAGCTCTCACACAGGATGGAGCAGTTTAGATACAGCTAGGAAAGGAAAGGTCCCTCTGCTGGTTTTTCTTACCAATCGCGTAAGGAGCCTGGTTCCAACAGAACTGGAAGTCCGATGCGGAGGGTTGAACCAAAAAAGAGCCGCCATTAAATGGGCAAACCTTTTTATAGATGCAACTGTCTGCAACACAAACAACAGCGGCTCATTTTGGCAGCGGCAACACCTAGGGCACTGCAGCTAGAGAAATGGAAAGCAGGCGGCCAGAACAGCATCCTCTCCCTGAGTTCTGATCCACAGCCAGCGCCGACCCTGGCGCCATGCTAGTGCCTTGGTCAGGAGGCCGCAGAGCTGGGATAACGATGGGGAGAATCTGCCACGTGCCAAGCGCTGAGCTTTCAACACTGCTCCACTTCATGGCTACAGCTTTACTAAGGAGATGCTGTTGTCACCCTCATGAGAGAACTGAGGCTGAACGAGGTGACATGCTTGTCCGGAGTCTCACAGGTACCACCGGGGGAGGCCAGAGTCCGACCCGGGTCGGCCAGGTCGCGGAGCCTGCCTGCATCGCTCCCGTGCCTTCCTGTGCTTCCTGCTCGTGAAAGATCCAGAAGGGGCACTGACTGGCATGCTCGGTGGAGGAGGAAGCCCTGCAAGGTGGGTCACGCTCTGAGCCTCGCGGGACAAGCGTGGTGGGTGAGGAATACTCCCCTCCGTGTTTTATTAGGAGAACTGCAAGCACTTGATTAAGCTTGGTAAATTAAATTACTTTGCTCCTGGCCTGTTCTAAACTCTGTACATGAAGTCAGTTGGGCTCAGATTCTCTTAGATAGAGTCTGAATAGAAATGAAGAGTCCGTTTATTTATGACAGAAGCCCATGTTTCGTCTACAGTTTTATTTAAAAAATATTTATTGTTTATTTATTTATGGACAGGGTCTCAGTAGGTTCAATTCTGTCTTGAATTTGCTATGTACCCCAGGCTGGCCTTGAACTTGTGATCTTTCTGCCTCAGCCTCCTGAGTGCTGGGATTACAGGTGTGTGCCACCACACCAGGCTCTTAAATTATTTTTAAAAACAACTTTATGGATACATAATTTATATATCATAAATTCATCCATTTAATGTGGACAATTCAGTGAATTTTAGTGTTTGTATGAAGTTTTACATCATTACCAGATGTAATTTTATTATTTTCATCACCCTGCGAAGAACCCAGTAGCTACTAAACAGTCACTCTCTAGTCCTCCTGGCTATAGATACCTCCTAATCTACTTTCTGTCTCCACGGATTTGCCCTTTCTGGCCAGATGATACAAATGGCATCATAGAGTGTGTGGTCTTGTGAATCTGCTTGCCCTGAGCACAGTGTTTTGAGGCTTGTCCAAGGGTCAGTGGATCACTCCTTTTTATGGTGAATAATAACTCATTATATGGGTACCCCAGAACTCTGGGAAGCTGAGGCAGGAGGATCACAAGTTTGAGCTCAGTCAGGGCAACTCTGCCAGACTGCCTCAAAATAAAAATAAAAATAAAAATAAAAATAAAAATAAAAGTAGCAGAGAATGTGGCTTAGTGCAAAGGCCCTGAATTCAATAACCAGTACTGAAAAAAAAAATCTATCATAGGAACAGGTTACCATTTGTGGATCTATTCACCAGCATATGGGCATCTGGGTTGTTTCTGCTGTTTTTCATGAATAAAGGTGCTATAAACGTCCCTGTGGAAGTCTGTTTACACATGTTTCACTCTCACTACGTAGCCCAGACTGGCCTCAAACCATTCTTCCCGCCTCAGCCTCCTAGATGTGAGGGCTACAGGTGTGTACATCATACCTGGCTTCACTTTTCTTTTGTACATACTTTGCAGTGGAATTGCTGTTACACGTAAGTCATAAAATTTTGTTTTATTCTGAATGTTATTTGCTATTAAATACTTATTTTGTATTGACCGCTAGCATATTTGTGGGCTTTATTATTTTTTTCCCTATGCTTTGTTGTAGAAAATTTGAGAAACAAAAACAAGGAAGAAAAATAAAATCTTCTGTGACCCTGCCTCCCAGGGAGAATACTGATGATATTTTGGTATTTCCTCTATTAAGTATTTTTTTAAAAAATGAATTAAAAAAAGAGAAACATTTTAAGAAACACAATTGAACTTTAAAAGCCATTTGCTTTTTTTGATAATATTGTTTAACTTCTCTGTTTTCCTCTAGGGCATGACTGTTTAAATTGCTGCATGGCAATATTTGAATGTAACAAAATGCCTTTTCTAGTATTTTCTTGTTTCCTTTTAGTTTCCAAAGCTTTTCTCTTTATAAAAGACCCCCGATCAGACAATCAAGCATTCATTCTGCTGATCAGTTTGCTGATCATTTCTTTCTTCTTTTTTTTTTTTGCGGCACCAGGGATTGAACTCACAACCTCGTGCCTGTCAGATAGGCGCTTAAGTCACTGAGCCAAACTCCCAGCCCTGGTTTTTTGAGGTAGGGTCGCACTGTGCAGCTCAGGCTGGCCTTGCGCTCGCATTGTAGCCCAAGCCAGCCTCGAACTCACAATGCTCTGCCTACCTCAGCCTCCCTAGTGCTGGGATTAAAGGCATGCACCACCACACCCGGCTGCTTATCATTTCTTAAAATAATTCCCTGAGCTGCTTGGCTCTGTCAGTTTAAAAATTCCACCCTTCCCAGCTTGTCTGAACACCACCCTACCGGTCTCGAGAGACCAGATCATTGCTCTGGGCAATCTGCATATTAAAATTCTCAGCCAGGCACAGTAAGCTTTTGTCACGCTGTTAAAATAATTAACTAATGAGAGGTAGGTGGCTCCGGTAGGCCCAGGGAAGCCCAACTCTGCTTAAAGGTCATATTGTAGAAAACAACCAGATAGCACCAGCTAACCTCTAGCAAGGATCTTCCACTGTAATGATCCAAGTAAGGCTATTGGGGGCCGGGGGGGGGGAAGAAACAGAAAAACAACAGCAGCAGCACGAACAACCAGACACACACACACACACACACACACACTCCCCTATGATGCTACAC
>RJWM01010393.1:0-63889 GCA_004363535.1 Dasyprocta punctata
AGGGAAGTGGCTAGGGCCTCAGGATTGAGCAAGAGGTTGAAAGAGGAAGGAGAAAGGGAAGATCTGCGCGTGTGTAGATCTGCGCGTGCGTAGGCAGAAAGCAGGTGCGTGTGTGGGAGGGAGCTAGGTGCGGGCCTGAGGCGTCTTCTCCCTTTCTCTGCTAATGGGGAATTCAAGTTTTGAGAGGCGGCATTTAATTTAATTTGCTGTCTTTTTATTTTGGTACATGCGCCCAGAGACCTGCAGGGATTGCGTGTATTTTTTTTTTAATAAATCAGATAAATAAATCGATAGGAGACAGAAAGAAAGGAGGACAGGAAGAAGCTCTCAGGGACGTAGATGGTGGGGAGGGAGATGCGGGGATGGGGGAGGGGAGGCCGGAGAGGAGGGGCGAATGAAGTGTGGGCTGCAGAAAATCTGTCAGAGTTTATAACTCCAAAGAAGAATGTCTTATGCACATAATAGCCTGCTCTGGGTGAGTTTTTTTTTTTTTTCCCCTTTCTTTGCTTTTTTTTTTTTTTTTGAAAAGTGCTTCAAAAGCAGGTTTGTCATTTATATCAAAGAATTTCTTTCAAGTTCTGACGTCCCAGATGAACGTAAGATAGCTGGAATGTGGGGGGACGAGGACGCTTCATAGGATACACACGGAAAGAGAGAGAGAAAATGAGGCCCCTGCATATTTTATTGCCACATCTTAAACGGCAGCCAGGTAATCTGCGAGCAGCCTTTCTTCATGCCTTCTGGGAAAAGGGTTTTTCTTTGGGGAAAAGATCAGCTTTCCTGATTTTACGGTGATTGGACCTCTTTGTGGGCTCCGAAGAGGAAAATATAGGGCCAAGTCTTGCTTTCAGGATGTGGTGGCTTTGAAGTTACCTTGTTTCATCTGTTTCCTAGAGACTACAGCTGGCACCTGCCCTCTGTCCCCTGTCCCCTGGCCCCTGCCCCCAGCTCCCTGCGCTGTTCTGGGCCTCTATGCATCACCACTCCCCCGTCCTGGGCAGCTGGGCTGTCCCGTGCACCTCTGTGAGACAGGGATGTGTGGAATGAGGGGAACACTGCACCTCAAATTCTGTGCATTCACTGCTCTAGTTTTAGCCCTTGCTAAATCCTAGTAACATATGAAACTACTAGGGTTAACAGGCAAGGAATTATCCAACATTGGGCCTTGAAAGGCTTCTTGGGACGATGTACCACAGAGGCGATTTAGGGCCCATGTAGATGACTTTTAAATGTAGGTGTGGGGACTAAAAGGATCCTCTTACTTCTGAAAGAACTATAAAACTTCATTATTGTTCAGCCACCTCATGAAAACCGAGAAGTGGAGACGGGGGAAGAGCAGACTGCCTGCTCAGGACAGTTTCATGGGAATGTTGGGGCTCACTGGATGCTTAGACGGGGCTGTCACATCCTATCCAGCCTGTTCATGTGGCCATCAAAATGCCCCTGAAAACTCGACCCACAGACCCCAAAGAAGTCAGTGTGAGTCTGATGGTGATGAAAGAGTCTCCTCCCTTGCTCCCTGCCTTCCTTCTGCCCTCCCTGCCTCTATCCCTCTTTTTCTCTTCTTTCTCACTTCTACCCTTTCTCTCTTTCTTTTTGATGAGCTTCCTCTGAACCAGTGGGTCCTGGGAAGAGCAGTGAACTTGGATCTTAAGGGCATAAACTTGAATCCCGACTCTGTCAAGAGTATCATAGGGATTTTGGGCAAGTCCACTGCCCTCCCTGTGCTTGCTTTTATTCGCCTCCATCCTGCTCAATCACTGGGGTGGAATGTGCCGGATGCTGGGCCTCCCTGAAGACCACTCCAGCTGAGCCGTCTTGGGGTTCTGTGTCCAGGAGAAGTGTGGGTCTTAGCAGAAAGAGCGTGGGAGCAAGAGAGGCAGCAGATGCTGCTTGGGGCAGGTGAGTGAGCCTCAGGTGCCTGCTGATGGCGAAGGGTCAAGGTCAGCTGACCACACCCTTCCTGGGCACAGAGCTGCAGCTGGATGAGCCGGGGTGTGAGGGAGGCTGGCAGATGAGGAGGCCCGGGTGGTCCCGGGTACTCACCATGGGCGCTGGCTTCCCTCCAGACACAATGCAGACCAGCGTGAAGTTCTGGGCTTGGTAGCGGCTGAAGGGGGAGGGCGTGTCCGCGGCCACCACTTCGATGGAGGTGGGAGGAGCTGCCCGGGAGAAGCACAGGAGATACAGGCTGAGCTGGAAGACTGGGCAGAGCTCACCGGTGGGCAGGGTCTGTAGTAGGATGCCAGCTCCAGAGGTGCCACTAGCATTGGGCACAGAGAGCATGAGGTCCCTTGCTGGGAGTACAGACCAGGGTCTGCCCTCCTGGGCCTCTCAGCCCAGTAGGGAAGACACCCAGGAATCAGAAGGGCCCATAAATTAACACTTATATGCACCAGACACCAGGAGGCATCACAGGGTGCAGAGGGGCCCCTGTCTGTGTGGGGACTTATGGGAAGTCACCGTGGGAGAAGCCACCTTGTGCTGAGTAGAGAATGCACAGAGGACAGAAGACAGCGTGGCAGGTGGAGGAGCAGCATGTGCCAAGGCCTGGTGGCAGGCTGGTGGGGGAGGGGAGTGTTAGGCAGGCCATGGGGCATGCGATGCCCAAGGGTCTGGGCAGATGGACAGGGCACTGGCACAGCATGTGACGGGGGTGAGGGCTCTCAGTGTGGGCTCGAGCCACTTCCAACCTTGCAGTCAATTGTGACATTTCCAGGAATTTTGTGAACCAGCTGTTAAACTGTTGCCAACTTGAAACAGGTCACAGTGGGTGTCTTTACACCACAAAAATCAACAACTGCTACCAATCAGGATTTTTCTTTTTTTTTTTCCCCTCCGCTCCAAACCCCAGAGAGCTGGTTGACCAGCTCACCACTAGCTATGAGTTTTTCTGCTTTTTCCTGAGAGCAGTGGGGAGCCATTGAAAGTTTTAAGCGACAGCAGAGACATGATATGACTCGCATTTTGAAGGGACTGAAAACACACTGTGAATTTAGGCTGGAGAGCGTGGTGGCTTGGACTCCAGCGTGGACAGAAGCAGATGAGCTGGGAGCTTCCCTTCCTTTTTATTTTGCAATTGGCCCATCACAGCTGGCGCCCTTGCCACCAGCTCACAGCCTCTCTTTCCTCATCTGCCACCATGGACTGGCCTGCCAAAGCCCAGGCACCCAGGTGCCACACACTGAGGCATCAGCACACGGGGGCCCACATACCAGCTGGGGGTCATTATCGCTTCATGTCCTTGGGTACCTTGCGAGATTTGTGAACCCCAGTTCTCCCGTTTGAGAAGTGGGAACAGGACCAGGCAGATAAATTGCAGGTGGAACTCACACTAACAAATAGAAGAGGGAGGAACTGGCTATTCTCATGAGCTTGACTATGGTTTCCCCAATCTCCTCTTTATCAGCAGGATAGGAGCCAGAGGCTTAGAATTCTGCTTGGGAAAGGTGGCCAGTTCTTGGTTCCTGACCTCTGTCACATGCAAGGATAAGAAGAGAAAATGAGTCATGTGTGCTTTGCTTTCTTGCAGGGCCTTTTCACCCCAGTTAAGTTTGATTAAATTCAGCAAACATTTCCTGACACCTACTAGGTGCCGGGCGTGGTGCCAGGTGCTTGCCGCGGGGTGCCCAGCGATGAATGGACACAATCACGGAAAGTTCACAGTCTGGCAGGTCAAAAGCAGCAGCCTCTCTATTTTAGGGCCTAGACCCACAAAGCCAGGTATGAGCCATTCATTCATTCATTCATTCATTCATTCATTCATTCATTCATTCTGGCAGCCAGTACAGGCTGTCAGCAAGAGAAGCAAACAAACAGGAAATCGTAGGAGAACAATAAATGGAGAATTGTAATTAAGCGTAAGAGCGCATGAAACAGATGGTAAGTGGGGCAGGAATTCCGAGAAGGGAGGAGTACACACGAACACTTCCATTGCTTGGAAGTTGCAGATTCTGCAATCTAAGTTTTTTAGAACTGGATCAGAAACTAAGATCTCATAGCAAGAGCCAACAACGGTTGCACCTGAACCAGGAGATACACTAAGCTCTAGAGACGCATTAATTTTTTTCAGCCACAACCTTGGTGTTTTTGTGTGTTTTTTTTGTTTGTTTGTTTGTTTTTTGGTACTGGGAATTGAACTCAGGACTTTGTGCTTGCCAGGCAGGTGCTTATGCCATTGAGCTATATCCCAGGCTCATCAGCCACGACCTTGGTCATGAGGTGAGTTTATTGATTCCCATTTTGCAGAGGGGGAAACTTAACAGCAGGAGCCACCTGCCCGGGTCCACAGAGCCAACGTGAGGCAGAGCAGGACGGAACCAGTCAGTCTGACTCCAGAGTTCAGATTCTGGCTCAGAGCTGTGCCAGCTTGACCTCTGAAGGAAAGAGGAGCTGGTCTGTATTGTACCTTTCAGGCTGAGTGCACAGTTTGACCCCTGGGAACATACACTAAGCTGGCATATCTCAGCGTTCACAGATGCCCAGTAACCCCGATCCCTGGAGAACAGCTCCCTGGGTGACCCTGATTGTTTTGAAAGCCCCAAAGTCAGGGATCATGTATATCACCTAGAGATCAGCATAAAGCTGTGGCATGTGACCAGGCGTTAGCCCACCCCCCCATGAATCCTGGAGGCTCCCAATAAGTAGATGACGCCTTGAAAATCACTCATTCTCTCACCTTCGCTGAGCAGAGACCAGACACCTAAATCTCCCTGAGAGAATGGCTTCGAGGAGTTAATGAGCGGATGCTGCAATGTAGGTTAGCAGCTTTAACTAACATCGTTTGTAGCACTTCATTGCTGGGGTGCTAAGGATAGAATCCAGGGCCTTCCACAAGCTAGGCAAGGGCTCCACCCCCGAACCACACCCCTGGCCCTGTGTCACTGTTAATGAGCAAGGTTCTGAAGAGTTCATTTTTTAAAAAGAGCATGGGGTGCGTGCCATTCATATTTTTATGTTGACTACACATGTTCACATGATATTTTAGAAATCTGGGTTTAGTAAGTATATTATTAAATTAATTTAACATTTATAACTTTACTTTTGTCAATGTGTTTACTCAAAAACTTACAGCTCCATAGGTGATATTCAGTCTATTTCTATGAGGCGGCTTTGGCATAAACTTCCCATTTTACAGGCAAGCAAACTGAGTTTGGAAAGAGGCACGGATCTACCCAGTCACATGGCACAGCCTGAGCAGGAATCCAGGCCTCCAGGTCCTGGCCAGGCACAGCACGGGGCCTCCCCCTCCCCCGACACATGCGAACACATCCCCGCTCTGGAGCTCTGCACCCGAGTCACGCACGCCACCCACACACACCCTGATTGGGAGCTGTGTTCCTGTCCCTCGTTATGTTTCCGAGCAGGTGTTAGCAATATGTACAGTTAATCAAGCTCGTAAGACAATAACGGATTTCAGTTGTATGGACGATGACACAGCGGGGCCGCTAATATCACTGCAGGCAGCGCCGCACTCTCCCCAGAAACATTCTCCCAGGCACGGCGTCCTGGGAAAATGTCACACTGCATCTCACCCCCTGTCACTCAGCGGAGGGCTCTGGTGTAGGCATCAGAAAACTGTCCACACCCGGGAGTCCCTGGCTGCCTCCGGATGCCCCAGCCCACACACGGTTACCATCACCTCCTCCTTCACTCCTCCTTCTCCTGCCTTGACTAAGTATAGCACTCTTCCCCACACAGCCCACTGCTCCCTAGGCTCTCCTGGTCCAGCACCTCCTCTCACTCTTAGTGGTTCCCGTCCTATCCCCACCCCCACTCCCTCTACACCTCCGCCCTCATCCCTCTCCCCGTCCTCACCTCCATCCCTCACTCCGTCCTCCTTTCTGCCTTTATCCCATCCTCAGCTCCAGTACATCCACTCCCGTCCCCATCCTCCTCCACTCCTGTCACAGCCCGTCATCCTTACCCCCACTCCATTTCCATCCCTGCCCCGACTCTGTCCCCATGTCCACCTCCACCCCATCCCTAACCCCAACCCTATCCCCATTCTCATTGCTGTCCTTCTCTGTTACAATCTGTGACCAAGCTGGACACAAATACTCCCAAGTACAAGGACAGGCTCTGGAAGGAGCAGGGTGACGAGAAGCCACGTGATTGCATTCAGCTACATTCAGAGGAGAGCCAGGTGACATATGATGGCAAAGAATCTTCAGTCAAGGCCCCAGCTCACTAAACTGTCCCACTCATCTACGACCACTAGCGGACACAGTGTGTAAAGTGCCAGCACTCATGCCTCCCTCCTGGGGCCGGAAGCACCTGTGCAGTGCCCTCTGGGGCAGGGAGTATCCACACCCATGGCACCCATGGGTGCGGTCCTACTGAAACACCCAGTGACACAGCACCAAGGCACACTTTGCCCTGGGAAGGGACAATGGTGGTCATCATCGTTATCACCACCACAGCAGTAAGAACGGAGCCCTGGGCAGAGCTTCCGAATTCACTCCCCACTCTGGACACATTACCCCATTGCTCCTCAGCGGCCCTGGGCAGCAGGAAGGACCCCTCATATCCTGAAGCGTGTCACCACCGTCCAACCAAAGCCACCACCATGACACTCCTCCCAGCCAAGCCAGGGGACATTCCAGTTTAGCGCTCACTCCGCCTTCAGTGGAGAGAATCGTCACTGCAAGTTTCTGCTGAGTGTCAGGCAAGGGACAGTGGCTTCCCATCTGACACAGCCGGTGGGACGGCAGGGCTCAGTCCATCAGCCCCTTCCGTGACTCCCCCAGGATGCAGGGCTTGAAGGTATTTTAGACCTGGCAGCTAACATCGACACAGCGCCACAAGGCTTGGGAGACTGGTGCTATGAAATTAACCCTGACATACGGCCTGTCTGTGTCTTGCAAGTGCAAGTTTATTTTGGTCATCATAACTCACTGTGGGAATCATGTGGTTGCTCTTCCTCGCACAAGGAATCATCTTGTGGCCTTTGCAATTTGGGGACACAAATCGGACCTGGGAGAGACCCCGGCACTGTGGAACGGGGAGATCAGCCCAGTATCTGTGTCTAACTGTGCCTTCCGGAGTTCGAGTCTCCTCCCCACAAGGTGCCCATCCCCAGAGTCCCCAGCTCTCCCGCTGAGGCTTGGCTACCAATGCTCCATGGGACTGTGGACCAATCAGTTGTTGGGCCTCCATCTTCCTATCTATCAAATGGGCTCAATAACGTATACCCTGCCAACCTTTCAGCATCCAGGGATTTGGAGAGGAGAAGCAAAGGGGACAGAGAAACTCCCAGGAGGACAGCACAGGGCTGGACAGGCAGAAGAGGCTGCTCATCTCACCCCTCTGCCTGCCTGCACCCTCCCTGGGCTGAGACGCGCGCAGAAGGGGCCTTTGCTCCCTCCCAGGGAGGAAGGGGTGACCTCTCCCGCTCCTTGGGTTGCACTCTGTGGAGGTGCTGAGTGCGGCCCTGCACGAGCGTCATTTATCACGGGAAGGTAATCAATTAGATTTCGGGGAGAGTGGGGGAAGGGAGAGACAAGTTCAAAATTATATTATTTGCAAAAAATCCATGCTTCCCTCTCCGCGTGCCTGTTCTATCGACTGCCTTTCTTCTCACTCGGCTCCTAGTCATTACGCCGTATTTCAAAAAGAGAGAAAAGTGCCCTCTTAATATAAAAGTGTCCATGAAAATAAATGTCCCTTCATGTGCCCCATTTTAATTTCTTCCTTTCTTTCCTCCTTCCCGCCTCCCTTCTTTCTTTGCTTGCTGCCTTTCTTGCTGGCCTCCTTCCCACATTTTCCTCCCCCCACCACTGTCTCCGTCAGTCTTTTTTCCCCTGCTCCTTAAGATGCTGTCAGATGCAGGCCTCCTCCAGGAAGCCCTCTCTGCTTCAGCCCTGTTCGGCTGCCCGTGGCTCCCTCCCAACTGCTCACTTTCTCTGTGCCCTGCACAGACTGGATCCTCCATTGCCTGAATCCATGCACCCTTTGGGGCTGGCCTCAGGGGTCACCTCTTCCAGGCAGCCTTCCTGGACTTTGCTGGGTGAAGGCCTTTCTTCCCCTGGGTGTCGGGAGCATTCTGCACTTCCAGATCCACAGCTGTTTGTCTCCGTCCCAGATCCCTATCCATCTCTTCCTGGACTGACTGTGTGCTCCCTGGGGCTGCAGCCTGTCTGCCTTCAGTTGAACCTCAGAACTGTGCTGGCTGCCTCAAGGTAACTGTTTCTAGCACTGTTTATTTTCTTCCTTTCTCCTACGAAAGGTATCCCACAAACCCCGAAATGCTGTGGGTCCTGCCCCTCATCTCTGGCCTCCTTGTGACCATCAGCACACTGTAGACCCACTGTGATTTCTTTTGTTCTTTTGATTTCCAGTCCATGAACCACCTTCAGCTCACTCTAACCCCCGGGCCTTTGCATCTGCTGCTTCCTCTGCATAAAATCCTTTATTCATGTTTTGCATAGCTATGTCCTGCTCATCTTTCTGGACTCAGCTCACACGTCCCCTCCCAGCCTGAGCTAAGTTTCCCTTCTATTCTCCGATCACAGTGCATTGTCTGTTTCCTTCACAGGGTGTGTCACAATGTGTGACCCTTTCACGCACGGGTTTCCATACCTGTCTCTTCCTGCGACACCCCCTCCTGGGACACAAGGACCATGAAAGGAAGAAACTCTTCTTGTTTTTGTTACCTTCCAAAAGCCCAGCACACATAGATTTGCTCAAGAAGTGTTTGTCCAACAAATGAGGTCCCCACTCCATGTGGAAGGGAAGGGCCAAGGCCTCCCCCAGCCCCTCTCACCCAGCAGCAGCCTGCAGAGGACACCACCAGGGGGAGGGGACTCCAGCAAGAAAAGAAGGGGCGGGGGTAGTGCAACTCTCCAGTTTATGAGAAAATTAAATAGTGAACTGAAGAACCAAGGATTGAAAACAAACAAACGAAAAACCAGAAAACAGCAAACAAACAACAACCGAAAAACAAAAAAGCCAGCAGAAGTCCCCACGTGGAGTCACCATTGGTGGCAGGCGAGATGAACACAGCATCTGTCCTTAAGTGGCTGCGACAGGCTCTTTACGCTGCAGTTGCTGAGCTGAGCCCCTCCCCCCACCGCGATCTCGGGTGTGGGAGGCCCCAAGCTGGGGCAGTGATGGGGGTGGGGCGCTCTTGGTCCTGGCCTGGGAGCTCCCCACCCCGAGATGCAGCCATTGGAGGGGTTGAGTGGCCTCACCCCCATGGGGGCACCTGCAGCCCCCCTTCCCCACATCCTCCCCCAGCCCTGCCTGCTGTTGTGTTTCGGCAGTGGAAGAAGATAAAATTATCAGTTCCAAAGGGGGCCGCTGGCTGGGTGCTTTGAGGGGGCAGGGGATGGAGGGAAAGTAGACCCCACTCAGGCTGTTGCTCCTGGGAAAGCTAGTTGGTTTGTGTTGGACCCGGATTTGCATGTAGGGTTGTTTTCTGCACTATTCCTTTAACAGGGTGGTTCTCAGAGTGTGTACTCCAGACCAGGAGCATAAGCCGCACCCAAGGAGTCTTCGGCAAATGCACTTCCGAGTCCCATTCCAGAGCCAGGGGTCCAGCTTTAAACACACGCTCCAGGTGATTCCATACAAGTTCAAGTGTGAGAACCACTGCCTGGAATTAGGTAAGCCTAGGTTGGCTCCTCTCTAAACTAGGGTAATAAGAACTACACCACGGTGTTACTAGGGGGACAGAGGGCTCAGGCCATGGTGGGTACTCAGTGAACAGTAGAGATTATTGCTGACCAGGAAGGCATGGATCAAAGGAATCTGAACAATGTCTGGCAGTCTCCGTAGACAGGGCATAGGTAAACTCTCTGGAGCCTTACCAGCCCCTATGCAGTGGTTGGCTCAATGGACCACAGAATCCCCAAAGCCCCACCTCCCACAGCTGGGTGCTATTTGTCACTCACACCTTGATTGGCTGCTTATCAATAATCCAGTTTTCTAATTGGCCTCCCGAGCTGCCAGTCCCATGTGGATCCCCTCCACCCCTGGGGTTCTGCCAGCTGGAGCAGCCTATGGGTGGCCGCTGCCTGAGTTCAGTCCTTCCCACCACTGGAATTTACGTGGTAACAGAGTGAGCATGTTTAAACCCCGCAGAGAGGTGCCGTTTCTGCAGAGATGAAATCTATGGGGTGTGACATGAATTCGTTTTAACCAGCAGCAAGGCTGGCCAATTTGGGGGATGTTTCCAATATACCCCAGAGGTATATATTACACACATGGGTAGTTTCACCAGGTGTTAAATTTGCGGCTTTGTGAAGAAGCACCCGGAAGCCCGGGGAAGCTTGGGAGGCCCTGGCCAGGGCCAGCAGCACCCAGCTGGGGCTCTTCCTTTCCCGCCAAACGTGCAGATTGGGGCTGGGGGACCCTCTACCCCCACCAAGGAATAACCCTGCCCCTTCCCACAGGACTGTGTCCCGCCACGCACAGGGCAGAGTGGCCTAGGGCTCGGAACAGGACTTACCCTGGCCTTACACACCCAGAGCCCGGGGACCTGAGACAGTCGCTCAGCTTCCTGGGCTCTGCCCAGAAAGTGGGGGTGACCAGGGCTCCTGTCACCTGTGGGCCACTTTTGGGGAACGCAGTACAGAGGGTTGGTGGATTCTGATGAGTCAAATGGCATGAAAGCGATCTACACTCAGTCAAAAGTGTCCTTGGCTGAATTTTGGATTCGGATCTTTTCCCGGCTGCTGGTATTGGGGAGTGACCATCTCTCACAGTGCTGGGCAGTGGCGGCCGCCCCCAGTCAGTCCGTAATTTCAAGGAAGACATTGGTGCCCTGCACTTGGCGCTTGGTGAGTGCATGGTCAGTTCTACTTATTCCTGCTCTTTTAGCTCATGATCGTGTCTGGGGCAAAGGAATCAACTGGAAGTCAAAAGGCCAAGGCTTCTGCTGATGGTTCAGTACTGATTTCTATGCGTCTCTCCCTCCCCATCCTCAGTTTCCCCATTTAAACAGTTATGGGTACAGCAGACAGTGTCTAAGGGTCCACATATCCTCTGGCATCAGGTAATGATCATAAGGCCCCATGGGATTCCCTGAACTGGGCCACCCCTGCCATTCCATCATCCTGGACAACACCGAGGCTGTGGCCACTCCTGCCCATCCCCCAGCTCAGCAAGGGGTTTCCCAGCGGGCGCCGCAGCCACCGTCTTTCCTGTCCTAGCAGCATTTCAGGACTGAAGTCTCGAGTCAGAGGGTGAATAAATCATCCCTGCTGCTTGCTGGTCATAAAGCAGTTTCCGGGAAGGAGCTGTGGAGAAACCATGATTGGTGGGAAACGACTGTGCATTTTCTCCCCCTCCACAGTTTGCAATGAGAAAGTTCAATTCATCGTCCCGGGAGCGCTCATGCACCTGTCACCCAGGTTCCACAGGGACATCGGTCTCTCCTTGCTGTCCTGCACATCTGTTGGTTTCTGTCTTTTTACAGAGCTGGATAAGGTAGTGAAGCTTCATCCTCAGATGCTGGGTGGACGAGGCGCTTGGTTGAGGGCTTGCGGGTGGGGGTCTCAGAGGTCAGCACCTGTGCCTCTCTCTCGGGCGCTGCCTCTGCCCCTGTGCTGGGCCTTCGGTTGCCCGTTCCATCTCTGACTTCAGTGCAGCACTGATCCCCCGAAGTGGCCTTTCTGTCCTCGTGTCTGTCCCCAACCCAGGCTGCTTCTGGGAGCTCAGTGGCCCTGGCCGTGGACTTCCACACCCCATGATGGACATCACTGGTTTCTCCTTCCACATGGACAGTGGGCAGACAGGACCCAGCCCTGCAGTGGACCTTATGGGAGCTCGGGGACCAGGCTGCCCGCAATCGCCTCCCAGCTCTGTCACCTGGTATCTGGGCGAGCTTGGCAAGTCACTTCTCCTCGCTGGGCCTGTTTCCTCATTTGTGCAAAGAGATCATCACCGTATTGACTAGACAGGGTCAGGTGAGCTTTATGTATTGACTGTGGCCTGGCATCAACCAAACACTGAATAAATGTCAGCCAATCAGTGCTGCCCCTGTCACCTCTTACTACTCCCCTGTCCTATGCCTTGGGCTCCCACCTTGCCCTGTTCCTTGCATGGCTGCAGGGTTCCTGCTGCAGCACCTCTGGCCTGTGCCCACCCCCATCCCCAGAGAGCAGCTCCGGGCCACCTCCTCCAGGAAGCCTTCCAGAGCCTCTCCTGGAAACTCCCCCAGTGGCCCTCAGCCTGCCCCCTGCTTCTCTCCATCTTCCCTGTTGTTCTGCTGCTGAACTTCTGGGCACCTGTGCCCTTCCCACTGCCCCCCATCACCATGGACTCCTTGGGGACCATACCCCCCACTCGCCAGATCAAGCTCTGGACTCAGAGAGAAGGGCTCAGATCTCCACTTGATCACTCACTAGCTGTGTGACCCTGGACAAGCTGCATCATCTCTGCAGGCCTCGGTTTCCTCTTCTGTGAAATGGGAATAACCATTCCCCTTGCCTTGCCAGCTGCCATGTGGACAGAGCAAGGGACCGTCCATGGGGACCTTGGTCTTCCACGAAGGCCTGGCTTGGGATCCGCTCTCAGCAGCATCAGCTTTTGTTTCTGAGTATATCGTGATCATTGCTCCGTGGAGTGAGCGAGAAAATCCGGTCTCCTCGTGTGCAGCTGGGGAAACTGAGTCAGGGATCTACTTGAAGTTGGCCGCAGTGTCAAAACTGCTGAGTCCTAGGCTGAGCTGATGTGCGGTGTGATCTTGGTCTCAGTTTCCCTTCTGTGTGAGGTAGTGGGACTGTCTCAGGTCGTGTCCCCCAGGTAGCTTGTGGTCCGCACTGGGCCCTGCCCAGCTCTCGGGGCTGCGCTCCAGCTCTGTGAGCGTCTGTAACTGGGCTCCTGCCTGCTCCTTAAATCACGGCTCGAGGCGCAGGGCTCCCACAGTCACATATCACTGGTAATTAAGGGGCCTGTCCCGGGGAGCCACTAAATCCCGCTTCCAGGGGTGGAGAGGATAAAGCGGGCAGCCAACCCAACCTCGTCAGCGGGTCACCATGCACTGTGGGCCTGGCTGGCAGCGGGGAGGCTGTGGCCCGTGTTGGTCTGCAACGGGAGGGGAGCCCTGGGTGAGGGTCTCGGGCACTGCAGGAACCTGCCTGGGCAATTCCAGGGAGCACAGGAGGGTCTCCCACCCGGCTCAGGAGGGCACCATGGGTCATTTCCTGAGAGGCTACGGTGAGGCCCCGGAGCCAGGCTGGCTGGGTTTGCAGACTCTGCCACCTCCTATTGTGTGACCCTCAGCAAGTTATTCAGTCTCTTTGGGCCTCAGTTAGTCCCCTCCCTCCCTCTTTCATTCCTTCCTTCCTTCCTCCCTGTCTCCTTCCCTTCCTTCCTCCCTCCCTCCCCCTTCCTTCCTTCCTTCCTTCCTTCCTTCCTTCCTTCCTTCCTTCCTATCGGGGATTAAACCCAAGGCCTCATGCATGCTAGACAAGCACTCTGTCACCGAGCTATGTCCCTGGTCCTTTCTAATTTTTATTTTGAAACAAGTTCTCAGTAAGTTGTCCTGGTTGACCTTGAACTTGCCATCCTGCCTCAGCTTCCTTCCTGAGTAGCTGGGATTACCAGCATTCTGTACCACGCTTGTCTCCTTAGTTAATAAAATGGGAATCATAGAAATACCTTCCTCCAAAGGGTTGGGAAAATTAAATACATTAATATGTTTAAAGTGCTTGGAGCCATGTCTGGCACCTGCAACATCAGGTGACTGTCCCATGTTGTAACACATCTCTGGTGTGGCCACCTGGAGGGAGACTGGGCTTTCAGCCCCTCCGCATGAACAGGACCGAGGCAGGCACTCATAGGTTGAATCAAAGGCCCGGGGCATGTGAGGAAGGAATGGGAAATCATCTGTCTGCTTCCCTGGTAGACCTTGAGTTCCCCAGAGAGGAGGAAGTGACCCTCAGCCCTGTGGCCCCAGGGGCAAGAGGCAGGAAAATTCCTGACAATGGAGGGCGCCAGTCCAGGGTGATAGCCACTCGGCTGCCAAGCCATACCCGGCATGGGCCTTGAAGGCTTGGCCTCTACCCCCAGCTGGGGGCTCCCAGTCTTCACAGAGGGAGGGGGCAGGCAGAGAACATCAAACTTGACACATCCTTGTATTAGCAGACTCAGTTTCCTCCACTGCAAAACAAGGATCCTGCTCCCCACCTGTGTCGTCCCAGCCGCCGCCAGGACCCGCTGGCGTTTCACGCTGTTCTCATGGAGAGGAGGCCGGGCCGACCCCGGGTCTCACACGCAAAGAGGTGGCACTTCTGTCTTCTCCGCAGCCTCATTTCCTGGAAAGTCTGGGGCTCCAAGCAAGCTGAGCTTAAATCCCAGCCTGCGCACTGCTGTGGGGCATTGGGGTATGCCCTGACCTCTCTGAGCCGCCTGTCTTCTCACGGGCTCTGAGGTGTCACCTGCCCTGCAGGACAGAGAGACACCTGCAGGGACGCGCGGGCCTGCACAGGTTGTGCAGTGGGCAGCTTCCAGGGTGCGACGCCTTTCCAGGATGTGTGGGTGGGCCATGGGAGGAGGCTAGGAAGCTGTCCGGGAGCCAGTCGGCAGGCTGGGACCTGTGGGGCCGACGCTGGGAAGTGACCGTCCTTGCTAGATGACCCGGTTAGCTTCAAAGTGCTCCTCCGAGCCCTAAACCCATCTGTCTGCCTCTCTCCAAACTGGCTGTTAGCCCGTGACCCCCCGCAGCCAGGAGGCCCATGTGCAGGAGAGCAGACAGCAGAGTGGGTGGCCATCCCCAGGCCCCCAGCCATTCCACACGCTCCAGACCACTGTTTCTGGCCTCTGAACACGCTCGTGTCCAGCATGGAGGACTCCGGCCTCACTGCCCTCCTCCTCCCAGACTGGCAGCTGTCTCAGGCCCATGTTGCCTATCTAGTTGCCCCTCTCAGAAGCTCCAGCTGGCAGGGGGAACTGGGGAGATCCTTGGCCCTGCAGCCCTGGTGCTGCACCCCCCACAGCCCGTTTTCTGTAGAGCAGGGCCACCCAGCTGCCCGGAGCCCCTCGGAGAGCATCGCCATCGAGCGCCAGGTCCTGCCTGGCCCCGAGTTCTGTCTCCATCTCTCCTGGGCCCCATGCCCTGGGGCTGCTGCCTGCAGAGGTCTCTTCTGCACAGCTGCTGCGTCCGTGCCCCTGCCTGGGGCCTGTCATCTCTGCCCTCAGGACGATGCCAGCTTCCAGCCCGAGCACTTTCTGTCTGCTTAACAGTAGCATCTGATCTCCTCCTAACAGCAGCCCGGTGAGGGAGAAAGCTAAATTACCTCACTTTCCTCAGGCTGTCCCTGGCCAGCACCCAGGGATTGGTTTAAAGAGCACCCACTGGGCTGTGTCACTTCCATTTAGCAGACAGGGAAACTGAGGTCCAGGGAGATGAAATACACTGCCAAAGACCACATCCTGTTATGGATTAAAAACTGGTGGTCAACTTAACACTAGCTGAGTTAAATTGGCATGGTGCTGAGTATAGATGGCCCACCTGAGGAAAGTTGCCAGCATGAATAGAGATGTGGAGGAGAAGAGCAAGGCGTTGTGGGTTCTTCTAAGAGTGGCTGTTTTGAGCTGTTTGTTCTCCCGGAGGTGTTTGTCACGCTGGCTTCTCCAATATGGATTTGGCCATTACCATTGGAGGAACTCGACACCTCGTTGCTGAGAGTGGCTGTGGTTCACTTTGGGGGAGCCCTGCTCCTCACATTGAGCATCGCTTCCTGGCTCTGGAGTGGTAGATGTGTGCTATTTAATCTCCAGGAGAAGCTTATCATGCTGGCTTCCTGACCTGTACTCGACTTTTCTCATCATTGGAGGAGCTCAGGACCTCATTGCCGCTGAGGATGGCTGAGGTTTCAGGGCAGTCCTGGTCCTTATTTTGAGTGTGACTTCTTGGCTCCAGTGTAGAACCCTCAGCCTACTGGCACAGCTCCTTCACCCCGCTGGCATAGACTTTCTAGCTTCCACTGTTGACCTTTGGGCCTTCCCAGCGCAGATCTGTAACTGACTTGCGTGAGTCATTGTCTTGGGCTCTAGACCTCCAGCTGGACTTGTGGGAGGCATTGTCATGGGCTCCAGGTCTTCAGCTGGACTCATGCAGAACACTGCTGTAGGATCCAGGTCCTTGGCTGAATATTCTGGGTCTCTAGTGTTGAGGACAGATTTTCCTGCACTTTCTTGTGTTTAACTCTGGGTGACCATCATAAAACAGTATTACAAATTCTGTGTCCTGTATGCAGTTGTTCTCCTTGTAACCCCTGACTACAACGCACCCCCATTAGAGGTGACAGCACACAGTGATCAGGTCTACTGTGTAGCCAGATTCCAGGGTCAAAGCTGTTTCTGCCCTTGCCAGATCTGCTACCTTGGGCAAATCTATTCATAAGTTTCAGACTTGTGAAATGGGGAAAGTAGTAATAGAACCTCCTTAGAGGGCTGTTGTAAATGATATGGCAGGTGCTACACAGAATGGTGCTTGGTGTATAGTAAATGCTCAATAAACATTCGCTGCCTTTATTATTATTGGTTGCAGAACTGGGTAGAAATTTATGTCTGAATCCAAAGCCCATACCGTTAGCCATTCCTGGGCTCTCTAAGGAAGCCGGCTCCTTGTTTATGGTCAACTTAACTGAACAGAGGCAGAATCCTCCAACTGGGGATTACCCAGCCTCTTCCTCTTCTAGCTGGGAGGACATGGTTTGTTTGCATATCCCTTACTCAGAGAAGCAGGGCAGGGGACACGGAGGGGGAAGACAATGCACCGGGCCTGCTCAGCATTAGCTGCTCTTCCAAGCCTGGGGGAGGAGGTAGAGGTTTAGTTTACATCTCTCCCTTTCTGGGCCCCAAATTCTCTGCAGCTCTGGCCTGGATCCGCACCTGCCCAGGTTTCTTCTGCAGAGTCACCAGCCTATCTGGAGGCTGTGACCACTGCAGTCTCCTGGGGCCAGTTCCTGCAATCAGTCCTAGCCCGGCAGGTGGCTCAGCCCCTCAGGTACCAGGCAGGGGATTGAGCTGATCAATCCCCGCCCCAGCAGAAGTCCTGGGATGCAGAGGGGGCTGCGGCTCTGAATCATAGCTTCCAGCAAGCCCGGCTAGGGACTTCCAGGGGCCTCAGGCCAGTGGTCTCCACCCCTGACTGACCCTGCCCCCGGACTGCCCCGTGCATCAGTGTGCCCAGTCCGCCGGGCACCCTGCACAGTGTCCCCCAGAGGGGTGGAGCTGTGTTATCTCCATTTTGCCCAAGCCTGCAGGAGATCAGCAGGCACTGAGGGGAGAGCCGGGTCAGTTCTCAGTCCCGGACCTGGATGCGAGTCCTGCTGGACTCCAAGTTCAGGGCTCTTTCCAGAGTCTGAGCAGTGACGGGGGTGGGGGGGAGTAGTGTGGGTGTAGCAGTGAATGAGAAAGCCTGAAATGGGCACTGGGGCACAGGAATGGGGCACAGAGGTTTTTTCCTCACCCCAGATTCCCACAGGCTCCTGAGGGACAAGCAACCCCCGCACAGTAGGTTAGGAGCAGCCAGTGCTCCTGGTCAAGGTTCGGTCTTGTCGGGGTTCCCTGTGCTCCATGCTCAACTGACACTGCAACACTGGCAGCCTTACAAAGTGAGTTCGAGGCCAGCCTGAACTGCAGAGTGAAGCCCCATCTCAAAAGGACAGCACCCCCCATCAAAACACCACCACCACCAACAACAACAATAAAACCACTGACAGCCTTTATGTAAAAGTGAGGGACGTTTCCCTAGGAGTCAGAGTGCCTGTTGGGGTGCCAGCCCTGGATCAGGCAGTCCTGATGAGAACCCCCAGCTCGCTCACTCTCAGGAATGGGCCCACTAAATGCCCAGAGCCTGCTTCCTCATTTTCACTGGTAGTGACCGTGCTCACCTCCGAGGGCACCAGCAGTCATGTGCTCAGCCATGGATTGAGCACGGGGCAGGTGGGGGGAGGCGGCCTCCCTTCTTAGCTGCAGGTTGGTGGCAGAGACCAGCTGCTCCTTGCCCCTGCTGGGGGAACCAGAAGACCAGCATCTTTCCACTTCGGTGGAGGCTCCAGGCCTCAATACATTTAATTGATTGTAACAGTGCACCCTTCAACATGCCCCTCCCCATGACTGTACCCCAGGAAGAACCTTCGAGATCTTTCTGCAACTGTGTATAATGCCTTCCAGGGACCCAGCACACAACTTTCAAATTGGCTTACAATTTATCGGCAGCTCGGATAAAAACATTTTAATGACACTGTGCAGCACACGCCCTCATTGTCACCCCTGGGGCCCCAAATGTTTTTCCCCGCTGCAGATTGGGATGTTCTAAGCGTGAAATGACAGCTGCTCTTGCATTTTGATCTCTGTGAGAGGCCTGGGAAGGAGGTGGCTGCGTTGGGACACGCTGGATGCCACAGGCGAGGTGGACCTGCTTTGGTACTGGTAGCCCTGGCTGTGCCCATCCCTGAGGCCCTTCTCACCAGAGCCCTGGGTGCTTCTCTTCAGCCCCCCAATTTGGGGGCACTGTCTTGTCTTGCCTCATTGTTAGCTGCCACACTTTTAGGGGTCCTGAGACACAGAGGAGACCCCAGCACTCCACGACCTCCACTCCTCTGAAGCAGTGTGAGTGTGTGTGAGTGTGTGTGTGTGTGTGTAAGGGAGGTTTCAGCAATGTCACGACAGGCCAAGCCAATGTGCAGATTTTCATTTCTTAAAACCTGCCTTGAAATATATTTGAAGGGGATGGTCATGCAGAAAGGAGACGGGGAGCATAATTTTTACCTTATTCATTGTGCTTGTTTTCGTTTGTGCTTTTTTTGACATGAGCATCGAACTCAGGGCCTTCACATTGTGCTGCATTCCCAGTTCTTGTTTGTTTTGTTTTGTTCTGAGACCCGGTCTCACTAATTTGCTAAATTGCCCATGCTGAGTTTGAATTTGCAATCCTTCTGTCTCAGCCTCCTAGAGTGCTGGGATGACAGGTGTGTACCACCTTGCCTGGCTGATTGTGCCTGTTTTTAGACTGGCTCAATTAATTGTTCATCATCATAATAGATACTGTTTATTGATCACTCAGTATGTGCCAGGCCCTGGCCCAGAATATTCTACTGTATGGATTATCACATTTAACCCTCCAGTCTTGGCAAAGTCTTGCCCTTCTCCAAACCAAGTCTGTGTCAGGGGCTCAGCAGGGCTCCTGTTCCAGGCTGGTGAGACCCAGGTTGGTGGGAGACATTGTCTGAGAAATGCTCTCCAGCCCGCCCCAAACCATTTCAGACCTTGGCGGATGATAGGAGCCATGCTGCTCTGGAACAGAGAGGACCACCTCCTTTAGAGGCCCAGAGCAAATCCTTTCTCTCCCTGAACCTCAGTTTCCTCATCTGTGAGTTTGGGATAATAATGCAGCCCCCCACTGGCATCTGTAGGGGCCTGGTGCCAGGACCTGCAGAGATGTCAAAGCTACAGATGGCCCAGCCCCTTCTCTAAATGGTATAGTGTTTGCCCATAATCCGAGTGTAACTTCTTTGATACTCTAAATCATCTCCAGGTCACTAATACTACTGAATACAAGGCAAATGTTATGTAAGTAGTTGTTATACAATATTGTTTAGGGACTAATGGCAAACACAAAATCTGTCCATTTTCAATACAGATGCCATTATAAAAGTATACTTCTGATTCATTGCTGGTAGCATCTCTGGGTGCAGAAGCCACAGAAATGAAGGTGGGACTGTGACACCGACCCCACAGGCTACCAGGGAGCCAGGTGACGGAAGCTGCGCACCTGCGGACAGTCACTGCTCAGGCTGGCGTAAGGTCCTTGAAGTGAACAGGAAGGCCAAACACAGAGGCAAGAAACTGCACCCGAGGTGGGTGGACAACAGACAGTGATAAGGAAAACAATGCTGTCTATTATGTGTAGAGCAGAAGTGTCCTCTAGAGGAAGGTGATTGGGTCATGAGGACGCTGATCTCCTCAATGGGTTGATTCATTGGGAGAGACATTGGGAGGTGGTGGAGGAAGCAGGTCCCTTGAGGACACTCCCTGAAGTCTGTTTTGTGTTCTTACTGCATGCCGTCTGTCACCTCCTGTCCTCCATGAAGTGAGCAGCTATGCTCCACTACCCACTCCCCCTCCTGATGCTCAGCCTCATCACAGGCCCAGAAGCAATGGAGCCAAGTGACCATGGACTGAAACCTCTGAAACCATGAGCCATAGTAAACCTCTCCTCCTTTAAATTGTTTTTCTCAGGTATTTTACAACAGCAACAGAAAGCAGACCAATGCAGAGCCCAACTAACTGATCTTCTCCTGACTGTGCCTCAGCATGATCTAAATTAAACTCTCCAGTCAGCCTATGAGGTAGGTATCCAACTCCCTAGAAAGCTTAGATTTTGGCCTGGTATTTGTTATATAGATGGGGAAACTGAGGCCCATGGAGGCTATGAACCTAAGGTCACATGGTGAATCTGGGATTTGGAACCAAACCAGTATGTCCTCAACTCGTGTTGCTAAGGGGATGAGGGCATCGCCCTGTGTCAGGGGTAAGGCAAGGTGGCACCTGGAGGAAGGAGAAATGGGTTTGAATGCATGCAAGTATACAGACATAAGTGTAAAAATGGATAGATAAATACCCTTCAAAATGTAGATGTATTCAGAGATAATATTCCTGGAAATGCTTAGTGGTTTAGGACAGGGGTTCTCAAAATGTGGTCCTTGGCCAGTGGCAGCAGAGTGCCCTAAGAATTTGAAAGTGTAGTTGCCTTGGCCCAGCCCAGACCTGCAGGATCGGCAGCTCTGGGCTGGCCCAGCCTCTGTATTAACCAGCCCTCCGCTCACATTCATTAGTTTACATCCTGTTGGTACCATCCAGTCTCATCCCACCACTGAGCTCATGGGCCGGGACAATGGACATCATCACTTCACCTGATTCAGAGCACCCTGGGGATCCTATAAAGGAAAGTGTGGGAAGCTGGGAGCTCACATGCCCAGGTCACATGTAAAGGAAGGACAGGGAACGTGTCAACTGTGCAGGAGGTCCCTCAGACACAATAAGCAAGGGTGCACCTGCCCCCTTAGGGGACAGGCAGTGACAACCACAGTGACCTCTGAGCAGTGGACAGCCCAAGGTGAGTGGTGCTGCACCAGGAAGAGTCCTACCCTGAGTCTCTGGGGCTCAGCCTCACTCTGCAGTTGGGGGCACTAGGGTGAGCATGGGGTGGTGTCCCTGCCCTGCTCTCCCTGTCCCTTCCCACAGCCTCAGCCTCCTGCAGAACCCTCTGAGCCACGCTGGTGACTCAATGAGTGGAATCAAAGCAGCCGCTGTTCACTCCACATCCAGCAACTCCAAGGGAGAAGCCACCAGTCTGCTGTCCCCAGACAGGAACACAGAAGGAAGGGAGTCTTAGCTGGCTAGCAGCACCCCGCTTCCACTCAGCAGGGATCCTTAGGTTATCCGTGCATCAGTGTCATTCCCATGAGATCTCTCTGTGCCTCAGTTTCCATGCCTAGCAGACGAGGTCATAGACTCACAGGTGTCAGAGCTGCGAGCGGGCTTAGGGTAACTTGGTCTGAAACCCTCTTAGTACTGAGGCCATAGAGGGGCACTCCGTGCTCAGGCTGCTTTGGGGGCGCAGTGGAAAGTGTGAACCTCAGGGAGGTGTGGCTTTTGAAGAAACAGCCTTCACTGCAAAGACTCAGCTACTGTCCCACGCCGCCTCCAGCAGTGTGACAGTGTGGGTCCAGGAGCCAACATGCCTGGGTGCTGGCCAGGATTGAGCATGATGTGTGGGTGCCATGCCAGGGAGAATCTTGCCCGGGAATGCCCTGAATTTCCAGAGTCAGCCTCATCCTGCGTCTGACGGTAACACAGAGTTACCTAATACTGTAGGAAGACTTTGTGATCTCGGCTGTGTGCTCTTAGGCAAGTTGCTTGCCTCTATTTCTGTGTTCACAATGGGGCTAACGATAGTACTTACCCTGGAGTTGGGTGTAAGGACTAAATGACATAATATTTGGAAAGTACTTAGCTAGGAATTCTCCCTTCCACAAACTAGTTGCCACTACATGGCACCTAGTAAGCGCTCAATAAATGTTTGATGAACAGGTTGTCGAGTGCATGTGTCTCATCAGACCAGGAGTCCTTCGAAGGTGCAAACCGAGATTTATTCCTTGCTAGTTCCCTGACTGAGAAGGCTCCTGGCTCATGCATTGGAGGAGCCGCAACCTCCTCCCATCTAGGCTCCACCGGAAGCCAGAACACACGCTGTGCCTTCGCTGCAGGATCAGTGTCCCTTTGGAAGTCTGGCCTTTGGGGGATTTCAATTTCCCCAGATCAGGGGTTTTCCACAGGGCCTTTGTGCTTTCATCGGTTGCCAAAGGCAGCAGGCTTTGCTTGGTTGGTAAATATCATTTGATAAGAAAATTTGAGCACATGGAGCCCATTGTCAAGGTCAAGTCCCAGCGATCTTACAGCGGAGCCAGCAGCCTGCACCTGGCAAGACCCTCAGAGCCGGGGGTGCTTCTGAGATGGCTCAGGGCAACTCCCTTGTTTAACAAATGGAGATACTGAGGCTGGGGTGGAGATTAACTTGCCCACGGACACAACCCAGCTAGAGATGGATACTAGTGTTATTATTCCCATTTTACAGATGTGTAGTTGGAGACCCAGAGACAAAGGTGAAAACTCAGGATCCCTACACCCAGCCCCACACACTGTCTCATTCATCACCGGCCAGGTGACCTGGGGAGGGGCGGGGAGGGGGCCTCTGGATGGGGGTAGATGGCTGTCCTGCAGCAGGTGAGCCTCGGCTAAGACGCGGTGTCCCCAGTCCCAGGCTCCTGGATCATCCCCGCAGGGGCACCCACAATGCACTTGCCCTGAGAGGGTCTCTACCACAAGGTCTTGGCTACAGCCCAGGAGAGGAGAAGCTGTGGCCTCAGCTGCAGACACAGCCTCGGTGCCCCTCCTTGACCTGTGTCAGGCTACAGAGCCAAGAGCTGGGTGCTCCGTGGTGACCCATGAGGCCTGTGTTCCTCATCCACCTTATGGGAGTGGAAACTGAGGCCCAGAGCCAGCCCACCTCCTGGGGACCTCTCATCCTCCCCTCAGTCATTCATTCATTCCCAGGTCAGAGCCCTACAACTGCCAGGGATGTGAGGACCTTCCAGAGTGTCCCCCACAGCTCAGGGGCTCAGTGTGGGCAGGAGACAGACCGTCATGGGGGGGCCGGGTCTCGCGGTCACACTTTGTCTAGCCTGGCCTGGGTCTCCTCCAAGGCAAGGGCAGCAGAGGGAAGAAGGTCCTATCTCAGCACAACAGGCGTTTCGGCAGACGGCTGGATCTTCTGCATATGCTCTGTACACATGTGCGTGCGCGCGCACGCGCACACACACACACACCCCCTTCTTGCCCATGGCACTGGTGTAGCAACCTGTACTCACCCATGACATTGAGGAAGATGTTGCCTGAGGCCAGGACCACCTTCTCCCTGGTGGCGCGGTCGTAGATGCCCACGTGGCACTCATAGGGACCATTGTCTGAGATCCGGACCTCGGGAAGCCTGAAGGAAGGCAGAGGACATGATGAGTCCTGGTACAGTGGGACTGGAGGAGGCAGCGCTTCGGGAAACCAACCCCAACCCCATTTGTGCAGCCACCACGAAAGACTAGGGGCCGCCACCCAGCCCTGTGCTGGGCTGGGAGGAGGAGCGACGCCTATGGAGCCCTGACGGAGTGCAGGCCCCCGGACTCCACATCACTGAGGGCAAAAGTGCAGGCTGTGTGTTTCGATGGAGCCAAATCTGTGCCCAGGGAGACCTGCAGCAGTCACTTAGCTACCGGGTTAATAACCTGCCACATGCTGAATGTGCGGGACCACAGCAGAGGTGTCAGCTCAGCATGCAGCCTGCACATAGCACAGCTCAAAACAGGTGTGGCCTCACTCACCCCTCATGACCGCCGTCCACGCACAGCTCAGGCCTCCCACTTCATAAGCATGGAAACTGAGGCACAAGAGAGTGTGGAGTACCCCAGGTTCCACACAGCTGAGAATAACTAAGGTGATTCAACTGGATTTTCTGTCCTCCACACTGTCTGGGGATGTTGAAAAAGAGGACAACAGAACTCCTGTCTCCAGGGAGCCCTCATCACAGGGGACAAGGAATAAGGGGAGCTGGTCGCTGTTCTCTAATCATGCAGGCTCTTCCTCTGAAAGGCCAGAGAGGAAATACTGTAGGCTCTACTGCCCTCTCCGTCTGTGTTGGAACCTCTCAGCCCTGTCCTGCAGCACAAAGAGCCCCCGACCGTGTGAGCAGGAACCAGTGTCTTGGTTCCAATAAAACTTTGTCTATGACCATTGCAATCTGAAGGTCAGATAATTAACATGCACCATGAAATAGTCTAGTTTTCTTTTTTCCCTCCAACCATATGAAGATGTTCGAAACAGTCTCAGTTCACAGGTAGGGGGAACACGCAAAAGGTTATGTTTGGCTGCACACTGTAGTTTGATGACTCTGGTTCTAGATCTTTCCACAGGGCCTACGGGGTCAGAGCATGCTGAAGTGAGTCGGTATGTTGTTCTCTCACCCCATGATAATTGCAGACAGAGCGGCTCTTTCCCAACTCCTCTACTGAACAAAAAGCTTTAGTGTGGTGCCCGAGAGAACCAAGTTCAAATTCTGCTCCTGTGTTTATAGCCATGAACCTTGGAGGAGTCACGCTGCCTCTCTGGCTGCCTTGGTTTTCTCATCTAATAAAAAATGGAGGTGACTGAACGAGATCGTGTCTCAGTGTAAAAAATATTTCAAATGGGCAGGAGATGTGGCTCGGTGCAAAGGCTCTGGGTTCAACCCTCTGTACTGCATAAAAAATAAACAGGAGGTGCATAAAAAATAAAAATAACCCTACATGGCTGTGATGAAGATTGGTCACGATGTGTCACAAGAGCGTGAGCAGGGGCATTGCACCCAAATGGACAGAGGGCCTCGACGTGTCTGGTGTCCTTCGAGGCCCTGCAGGGAGGGGGAGCTCCTGCCCGGTGGGATCTGGAGTCTGTAACTGGTGAACTGCAGAAGCCATGTCACCGCTGCATGGAGGACATGTGGGTGACCCCCTGCGAGGTCCAGCCTGTACTGTAAGTCCCAGCTTAGAGGGCTGTGTGTCTGGGGAGGTCTTGGAGGTTCTCCAGCAACAGCAGAAAGCCCACACTTTGCGGAGCCTCTCTCTCTTTCATCTGCCTCTGTTGAGCTATTTAACCTCGGCCTCCCCACCCCATCCTTGCCTCTCACCTCCTTTACCCTATGACTCACTCTGTCCCTAGCCTCGCCACCTCCCATTGCTGGAGCTGAGCCAGTCCCCAGCACCCCTCCCCTCCGCACTGCCCAGCACAGATTAGAATAAACAACACCCTCATTTGCATAGAACACACCTAGGTTGACATCTGGTCTCCCCACTGTCACTGAAGAAAGAAGCGTCCCACTTGTCAGGGGAATCTTTCTGAGAAGACGCTGCCACCTCCTCGACTCATCCTCCCAGAAGAAAGCACGGTGACAGTGGGAACAGCAGGGGACTTGTCTCCCCTCAGAACAATTTTCTTTGTTTGTAACTCAGCCAGAATGAAAAAGTAGTCTTTTTGCTGGGCGCCGTTACTGAGTGACAGTCACCTAGAGTGACATGTTTAGGCGACACTCACAGGTGTCTGTTAGAGAGGCAACCTGCTTAAGCGACTTCCGCAGGAGACGGGTGCAGGGAGCATGTAAAGAAACAGCCTCCGGGGACGTGTGTAGCTGGCAGTTCCCCAATGATGTCATAAGAGAATAATGACACGGTTGACACACAGGTGGATTTGTGCAAGTAACCATCACATGGGTGATATATACAGATGTGCTTATGCGAGAGCGGTGCAGGTGACACGCTTAGGAATTGCTACGTCGATGACACGCTCAGGTGACAGTAAAATAAGCAATCTGCTCGGTGACACAAATAGGTGACACCACACAGGTGGTGTAGAAGACAGCTCGGGGGACACGTGGATTGGTGGCTCAGGTAGATGACAACGGCCTACCTAGGATGATTTCTACAGCATCATGTGTTCCTACAGGCTCCCCAGCATATGAATTGCCCGGCTTCAGCCACTAACCCCAGTCACACACTTGCCATCATCCTTGACATCTGCCCTGTCCACCCTCCCCAAACATGTCAGTGATCAAGTCCTGGGCGTTCCAGGTCCCCGCCTCCCCTGCTCCTCTGTCTCGCCATGTGGAAGCCCTGGATTTGCTGGGCTTTCTGCACCTGCCAGTCTCCCTCCTAAGCAGTTCTCAGGTGCAATCCAGGTCTTTTCAAATGCAGATGAGAGCAATGGTCCTCAGACTCAAATCCCTTCCAAAGCCTCTCTGCTCTTGAGGCAGAGCCAAGGATCCCCAGCCCGTGGCCCAACACTGCCTCTTTCCCCAGCTCCGGCTCCGGCTCCTGACTTTACCCTGGCCACCGCAACTCCCACACACCCCTCACCATGCCCAGTTCCTTTCTGATTAAGGTAACATTTTTTATTCGGAGACTCAGAATTACAGAAAAGTAGCCAGGATCACAGAGAACCCCGTACCCCAGACCTGCTCTCTCCACCACCACCATCGTATGTGTCCAGGCGCAGGCCCGTCTCCCTGCCCACTCCAAGGCAGACTCTTATCCTCATCTCGGATCCAACACCCGGTCCCGACTTTGATTCGGACCAATCCGCCTCTTCTCAGTGCCTCATCAAAACCTGAGCTTTCGCCTGCACTCTTGTCCTGCTTTAGTGGATTAAGCGGCCTGGAGACTCCCTTCCCTAGAAGCGAGTGGCATCGATCTGCACGCTGGATAGAAGGCCTTCCACAGGCAGCAGGGACCAAGGGAGTGGGGGAAGACTCCCTCTCATCAGCAATGGGCCGAGATCAATAAACTATTAATAACTGCAAAGGTTTCTGCAGAGATCAGTGTAATGCAGTTTAGCGGCTGGAGTTTACCCACACTGACAACGTCTCTGAAGGGCGAGTAATTGTGCTTTTGAAAAGCTGGGCACCAGAAGAGCGGGGGCCCTGGGGGCTGTCCCTGCCGGCGTGTATGCGTCTGCCCTGGTGGATCCAGGCAAGGGATGCTCACTGTGGCTTCGGCAGGGCCTGGGCTAGGACGGAGGGCATCGGCATCCTGTGCAAACTATTTAGATTTAGTGGGCGCCTCGTCCAGGCCGAGCCTCAAGGTGGGGCGGGGCTGTGGTGGCTGCAGAGAGGTATAGGTTACTTCCGGCCTTGCCTGTGCTGCTGGCTTTGCTTGGAAAACATCTCCCTTTGTTTTTGGTTTTGTTTTTTGTGCTTCGTCTGCCTGGCAAACCTCTTGCCACCTTTCTAAGCCCAGTAGTTTAGCACAATGGTTAAAGGCACAGCATTTGAAGGCTGCCTGATCAACATGTGAGCCCCGGCTCAGTCCCAGCCCTGCTTTGTGACCCCAAGAAAAATCATGTGACCTCTGCAAGTCTCAGTTTCCCTACCTGTGGCATTTCTCATGGGGCTGTTGGGAAGAAAAGAAGGGCCAATTCAAAGGTTTAGCTGGAAGCCAGTGCAGGGGGAGTGTCCAAAGGCATGGATACGCTAGATGCTTAGAGCTCCGCAGGCTGTGTATTGGGAGTCTCCTTGGCCAGGCAGGCTGCCCGGATTGCCCAGAGCTGTGTGCAGAACTCACATACACCTGCCCAGCTGCATCTGTCCTGGGGCACCTGCCTGCTATTGGATGTCAGGACACAGTGGACCTTACCTGTCTTCCAGGGCTGGTAGCTCCGGGAGGCAAACCTGTCCCCAGAGCATTCCTGCTAAAAATGAAGTCAGCAGAAGCCACCTGGGCCAGGAGTGAGGAGCCCAGGCTCCAGCCTTAGCTCTGTATCCGAGGAGTCTGCGATGTGAGATGGGGTGTTTTGGCTTCTCTGGGCTTCAATTTCCTCATCTGCTCAATGACTGTCTTAACACCTGTCTGGTGGGATTCCAGCCATAGCCAGAGGTGGCTAATATTTATGGAGATTCATAGCAGGAGGCATCATACTGAGCATGTCCCCCGCTGCTGCTGCACTGCTGCATTGCCTAAGACATGCTAGGATACTTACTCTATCACAATAGAGATATTTTTATCCCCATTGTGTGGAGGAGGGAACTGAAGCATTGAGTGACACAGTAGCAAGACCAAGATCACAGAGTGAGCAGGTGAGGGGAGCCTGGGTTTGAACCCAACCCCAAGGGATCACTCTCTGCCCCTCTCCCACGCTGCCCCAACTCCTCCTTCACCAGCAAATCAGTGTGAGCTCCAGGTACCTCTTTACATCTGCGTCTGCTACTCCCATTTCTATTCTGAGCCTAGCCACCTCTCCAGATAAGCCATATGCTTCCTTCCTCCCTGCTGGGAGCAACAGAATGGCCTTTTATTTCCCTAAATTTCCTTCTCCAAGCTTTGGGAGAGCCCCTTAATTCCAGTGCCTGGGGTTTGCTGAGCCGGTCAGGTGCACATTCTCCATACTTGGCAAGATTTTACAGCCTCTTGGCTTTGTCTTTCCACTGGGGAGAGTCCTAGATTCTCCCAGAATTGAGATAGTGGACTTGGCAGCAGAGGCGGGGGCTGGAGGAAGCGGGCAAGGGTTCTTTGACTTACTTTTCCCCATAGTGCTCAGGAGAGCCAGTATTTGACTTTTGCCAAAAAACCCAAGTTTGAATTGATGAATGTGCTAATGTATTTAGCAACCAGTCTAGTGTGCTGTCGCAGTTGTCATAGTCTTCCTTCTACACTGTTAATGGGCTAAGATTTTAAAACAAATTAATAAGCACCTACCTCAGTCCATGAACTGTTTTTAGTGTTCGGTATATAATGGGGAACAAGACACAAAACAATGTTTGCGTGATTACATCATAAAGTCATCTGTCCAGGAAGTCTGTGTATGGACCTCCCTCTTCCTCAGAGAGAGAAGAAAAGACACGAATTAACCTGCCTGGGGTCCAGGTCATCATAACAAATGTCAATCTCATCTTGCTGGGTCTTGGGATTTCACGGTGTGTTAGGTTATCTTAACCTGATGCTCAATGTCTTCTGGGGTAATTGATTTTTTTTGTTTGTTTCATTTTAAATTTTGCTATTAGTTTTACTAAACTGACAAACAATAAACTGTATGTATTAAGGTTTGCACATCTGGTGAGTTTCAGCACATCAAAACCCCTGCCACAATCAAGATAATGAGCACATTCACTGCACCTGTGTTCCTCATGGCTTTTGTAATCCACGCACCCCACCTCCAGGCAGCCACTGACCTGTTTCCCATCACTCTGGATCACGTTACCTAGGATGTTATATACATTGTACTACAGAGTAGATGCAATTTCTTGCTTAGTTTCTAGGTTAGTTTTCTGTTACTGTAATGAAATATCTTGACCTTAACCAACAACCTTAAAAAGAAGAAAGGTCTGGCTCATGGTTTTGGACAGTTCACTTGATTGCCAGGTGTTCCTGTTACTTGTGGGCCAGTGGCAGTACACTGTGGTAGGGGCACTTGGCAAAGCAAAGTGTCTCATCTCCCAGCAGCCATGAAATGAAGAGGACAGGGGTCCTGTTATCCCCTTCAAGGGCACACCCTCGATGGCCAGGAAACCTCCCACCACCCCCCAGCAGTGCTGGCCTGTGGACATCTGCTTTCCCTTCCCTTGGATAAGCATGGAGCACGGAGGGTCTGCGCAACTCCGGAAGACACAGCCAGGCTGCCTGAAGGCCTGGAGCAGGTGCGCAGAGCCTCAGGGGCTGGGACAGGGATCAGTGGTGGAACCTAATAGGCAGGAGACACAGACATCACATAACCAGACTAAAGAAGGCTTGGGAATTGGAGTAGAGCTGAAGATTTCTCCATAAGAGAAGCACGCATGACAATTGGATTTGGCACTCCAACCCGCTTTTCCTTTTCTCTTCCCTCCAATAGGGGAGGCGTTGGGACCAGCAGCCTCAGGAGACTTTCACCCCTCCATCCTCTTCCATTTTTATCTTCCCTGCTCGAGGTCCTCCCTGTCCACCCTCTCTCCACCCTGCTCCCAGAATGACCTCACAACCATGCGGATCCATCCAGCCTGTCTGGCCCTCCCCTCTCCCAACTGAAAACCTTCCCGTGGTTTCCATTCACTGAAGCACCAAGCCCGAACAGTCTGCAAACTCTGATCTGGCCAGGACCCAGAAAGGAGGGAGGAAGGGACAGATGGAGGGAGGAGAATGGTGTCTGGCCTTGCATCTCTTGCCAAAATCCAGTAACTGAAAGAGGAGACTCTTCAGAACCAAACTTGTATAATCCGCCCTATTTAAAACGCATTTTGTAATTCAAACGTCTTCATTTATATACACAGTACCTCATTCTGGGCTCACAGAGAAGATTCAGGTAGCGATGGGTCCTTTGAGGCTCTGCTTTAATGAAGAGATGAGAGAGGCCTTTCATTTGTCTACCCATTGTTTGCAGGGAAACAGAGCTTCTAAGGGGCCGGGAAGAGGTCTTCCTTGCAAGTAGGTTAAACACACCCCCTGCAATCGTATTAGCCCAGGGCCTGCCAGGGCTCTGCTGTGCCTCCTCGTCGCTGGAAGGATCCCAAGTGTGAAGTCATGAAGTTCCATTGCTCCCGCATGCACCCTGCTCCCCAGATTGGCTGCTCCTTTCCTGTGTAGCCGGCCTTGCTTCCCTCTCCCTCAAACACCTGCTTGTTCCCAAGTTCAAGGTCATGCCCTTCCGTGTAGGGGCACTTGCAGAATGTGTGTTCCTCTCAGCACAGCCATGAGGCAGAGCTAATGAAAACGGCCATAAAGTCTCCAGCAGCCCTGGTACTGTTGGGAGGCTTGCTAATAAGGCACTTGGAAAGGGAAGGCTGGGGCAAGGTCTCTGCCCTTCTCTTCCTCCCCCTCCCCCTCCTCCCAAACCTGTGTGTTTTGCAGAGCCTGGCTGGAAGCCGGGATCAGTTCAGGTTTCTGTTGGTTCAGTGGCCCAGGCTCACATCTGCCCAGCCAGCCCTGACGGCTCTTTACCCTTGGCTGTCCTTGTGGCATTTTGCATTCCCCATGCACCCAGGCCCTGGCTGACCACATGAACCCTCCAGGTCTGGGGAACTGCTTGGCTACTGGTGGTAGCATCTGTGGCAGCCTGAGAAGTGGTCCTGGGAAGGTGGGTGGAGACAGGTGAGAAAGGGTCACCCAGATCTATCTTTGGATGGATTCTCTACAGGATGCCCCCAAAAGGTGCTGGGCTGTAGGGCGCAACCTCAAATGTGCATAGGAGTCTGATGATCTGGAAAGTCTAAGGCGGAGCCTCAAGGTCTCTAACAACTTCCTGGGTGAAACTTGGGCACCTGTTGTCCAGCACACCCCTCTAAGTCTCGGATCCTCAGTCCTCCAACCTCCCCTTGGGATCCAGTCACCTGCTGCACCTCATCTTGCCCCACCAGCCCCACCAGGATCTCCTTCCAACGACTTCATCCAAGCCAAGCACCTTAGGAGCCTAAGGAGTAGAGATGGTTTGAGGATAGACTTTACTGCTCTGGGTGGGTCTTTTCAGCCACTAGAGGCTGCCACAAAATTGGCCACACACAAGCATTGCCACTGCTTTGGGGCCTCCTGGGCACACCCTAGACCTGCCCACCCTTGTCCTCCAGCCCTTGTCCTTGTCCTCCAATCCCATCCTTTTGATGTATTTTGTATTATGAGACAGTATCTTACTAAGTTAATAAGTCACCCAGGCTAAGTTCAAACATGGAATTTCCCTGCTTCAGCCTCCCAATGTGCTGGGATTATTAGTATGCACCATTACATCTACCTGTTTCCTAGCTTTTGAGAGCTCCCTGGAGGGGAGTCCACTGAAGTCCAGTCCAGGAGGTGGACCCAGACTTCGGACTAGAGCAAGGGCAAGGTGCCCTGTCCTTCTTGGCATGGGCAGGACTAGAGCCACCTGCAGAGATAAGATATGTGCCACCTCCACAGTGGTACCCACACAGCCCTGGATGGTCCACTGCAGAGAGTTTTCACTTCTGACTGCACAGGCACAGAACAAATCTCAAGTCCAGACTTGATTTCTTCACCTTCTTTTGCCCAAGCCCTGATTTTCTCCCCCAACAAGACTTTCCCAAGGGCACCCAGGGGGCCTGGCTGGGACAGCAGCATGCAGAGAAGCCAAAGATCAAGACAGTCCTTTTAGAAAATGGATGTCCACAGAGGAGCTGTGTTCCTTTAATGCCTGCCCCTCAGTGTGGTCTGTGTGGTCCAGGACTCTCTTAACCTCGGCACAGAAGGTCCCATGTCCCAGGAAGACCTCAGTCCCAGGCCACTCAAAATAATTGTACACTCTGCATTTAACAGGCAAAACACCAAATAAAGAGGGGCGTGGCTTCCCAAGGCCTAAGCGTGGTCAGCGGCAAACTGCTGCTCACCTGGGCAGGTGACTCACTTGGGGAAATGGGTGGATGAAAGCAGGTGACGTGCTGATGGGGTGACACAGCCCTGTGCAGAGAGGGGTGCATAGTAGATGCCCCGGGCACTGTGGCTATGCCCTGTGAGCCGAAGTGTCAGTGAGTCAGGGATGAGACAGAAACACCTGGTGCTCTTTCCACCACACAGAGCCGGAGCGTTTGAGCCCGATTCCCCCACCCAAATAGGAAAAAGTCCTACTGGAATTGTTCCATGGGGCCAAAGTCACAGTGGGGATTCTTGCCATCTTCCCCCACTCCTCTATAGAAGTAAAGAATGGCCTTGCCCTCCGGCTCTGTGGGTTTGTGGAACTAAGCTGACAACAGGCAGATGAACAGGAGAGAAAGGCACATTAGTTTCTAATGTGTGGAAGCTGAGGCAGAAGGATTCCAAGTTCAAGGCCAGCCCAGGCAATTTAGGGAGACCCCATCTCAAAGGCAGGAAGGGAGGGAGAGGGAGAGGGAAATAGAAGGGGAGAGAGGGAGAGGGGAAATAATTTACTATTGTATACAGGGGCTTAGATGCCTAGATGCCCTTTCTCACAGGTTGGGGTGGGGATACAGGCAATTCTGAGGGGAACAACCGATTTGAGGGGAAGTGAATGGCCCCACACACTGCCCTTTGCTCATGATTCTTCTTGGTAGCCGAGTGGGCGCTGGAGGCAGCCTATCGCTTGGCACCGTCTGTCTGCATGGGAGACAGTCATTGCTCCTCTTCCTGCCACAGGGGTTTAGCTACAGCCCTTTGGGGAGGGAACCAGGTGGCCCTGGCCTTTAGGCAGGTAGGGGATGCCAGAGAAAAGCCTCTGCCCTTCTCCAGGGGGTCTAGCTGAGGGAAAGCAGCACGCCAGGGTGCTGTTTCGTGGGGTGATATCTCCCAGATTCTTTCACCCACTGGCTGGGGAGGAGGTCGGATCTGGGCTTCCAGATAACACTGAGCTGCTCCAAGTGTGGCCGGCGTGTCCTGAGGAGCTCGGTGGGCAGAGGCAGTGCTAGGCAGAGGCCAGACCCTCTGGCAAGACCCAGGCTGTCTCGTGGGTCTCAGGCCTCAGCACTGAGCATCCTCACTGTGTTCCCTGTGCGTGCCACTGCTCCCGGCTGGGCCTGGGCCACTGAGTAGCAGCTCAACAGAGTAGGAAGGCCCAAGAGGGAGAGTCGGGCAGAGCACAGGGGATTGACTATAATCCCAGTGCCCTGGGAGGCTGAGGCAGGAGGATTGGAAATTTGAGTCCAGGCTAGGCAATTTAGCCACTTAGCAAGGACTTGTCACTAAAGAGAAAAAAAATTTTTTTTAAAGGCTGAAGATATAAATCAGCACAAAGACCCTGGGTTCAATCCCCACTACTACAAAAAAAGAAAGAGAAAAAAAAGCCTCAGGCCCCAAACACCACCCTATCCTCCACCTCTCCCCTATTGACCTCGCCTCCTGACTTTCTGCCCCTACCCGCCCCCCATCATCTCTGGTTCTGACCCCTCCTGCTCTCTGCCCCTCCTCTCCAGCTCTCTTGCTCAGCCTCTTCTTGCTGCCATGGAAACCACTTCCTCCTCCAGGTCCTGATTGATTCATTTGGCCCAGGACCAGCAGGCCTTCTCCCCCTGTGGTCTGGGCTGGGGTGGCAGGGGCTGGAGGGGCCAGTGCTTGGTAGGGGTTTCTCCTCCCTCCTCTTCACCCAAGGCTATTCTGGGGCCTGCAGGCAGGCACAGGGTGTGGGGCATGAGCTCGAGAGAAAAAGACAGGACAGACGGGAAGTGGAAACCAGGCAGTTGGCCAAAGGAAATCAGACTAACAAGACAGCGGGCAAAGCAGAGAGGCTAGGGGCACACGGCTGCCTTCTTCCCATCCCCTCGTGCCCTTCTGCTGGGTGGCAGGTGAGCACTGGCATGGGGAAGGCCTGAGCCCGCTGGCTTAGACTTGGGTTTGTCCTTAGCGGGAGGGAGCACCTGGCCCCTCCCACCACTCTGATCCTGGTCAGTGAACACAGTGCCGACAGTCAGAGGACCGCAGAGCACCTACCGTGTGCAGGACCTGAATGAGGCACTTGGAAAACCAATCATTCACCCTCTCCCAGAGCCCCCGCTGTAACAGTAATAACAGTGACAGTAGTAGTAGCTGATGCTTCTCTGGACTTTTCTGTGAGCCAGCGCTTCCCAGTTTTAATATTCTAGTGTTGAGTGATCTGGGGCAAGTTATTTAATGACTGTGCCTTGGTTTCCCAGTCTGAAAAACTCACTTAATCTTCACAACAACTATGTGAAGTAGATACTGATTTTTCCGGATGTTTGTAGTTTCACAATGAGGAAACCGAGGCACGGGGATGTTGCCTGTGGCTACTGACTAGGGTTACTCAGCTTGAGGATGTCAAAGCGGGGCTGTGCCCCAGCCCAGGGCTCCCAAGGAGATGCCTGCTGCGGAGTGAATGTCTGGTAGACGTCAAATTAAAATGCAGAAGCTCCATCGCCAACGCAATGGGTATCAGGAGGTGGAAACTTGGGGCAGAGAGTGATCAGGGTTCGATTTCTGCGCTTAAAAAATGGCTCCAGTGAGCTGCCGAGTCTCTTCCACCACAGAGAATGTAGCTGCCCCGTGGCTCCCCAAAGAGGAAGCCAGCTCCCAGTGAGACAGGGAAACCAGCGCGCACTCAGACTTCTGGTGCCCAGATCTGTACGGAGTGAGTGTCAGGGTTCCTGAGCCGTGTGGTCTAAGGTCTTCGGTTACAGCAGCCCCAGTGGACTGAGACTACACTGCAGCCCCCAGACTCGGCTTTTTCAGGGTGGGCATGGTGTGCGCTCCTGGGAGGTCACACCATGAGTCGGGGCAGAGAGGGAGCCCAGCGCTGCGGGCTGGAGTCATGAGGTCAAGCAGAGGAGTGATGCTCTGAGCTCACCAAGAAAGCAGACTGTGGCTCTGGGTCTTCTGCCAGCCCCGGGGCAGGGAGCCTGATGCACAGCCTGCCTGTGTCTCCTGGTCACCAAGACAGACTCTTCTGTCTGCAGGGATCACAATTTTCCTGGAAGCAAAGTTCAACAGGAATCCATCGCTCGAGACCCTGTAATATGGGACCAGAGCACCCAAAGGCCCAGATGCTCAACCACAGTTGAACAAAGGATCAGAAAAGAGACTCACTGAGCTGATTCCAGAGACCTAGTAGGAAAAGCAAGCAGCCAGTGCACCTGAGCACTGCGATTCAGAGAAGCCACGTGTGCCTGGGGCTGAGCCAGCCTGGCCCACCTGTGTGGCTGCCAACCAGCCTGCTTCCTGCAGCGGGGAGGCCAGGGGAAATATCTTCAGGTCTCGAGATGGCCATAGAAGTCAACCAATATCCCATCGTTTAGTACCTGCAACTATCCAGCGAGACCCGAGAGATGAACTGCATTTAACAGATTAGGAAACTGAGGCCCAGGGAGGCCAAGCAATTTGTGCAAGGTCACGCAGCTAATAGCTAGGGCAGGAACTCAGGTCTGTGGGGCTCAGGGAGTGCAGGCAGAGGAGGAAACCTCCGGAGGGGCTGGAGATCTCTCACTCTCCTCTGGGATAGCCCAGGGGCAGCTGCAACACAGAACCAATTACTCCACTGGTAAAGCAAATCGTAACCTTCCCGCCAAGCTGCAGCTGGGTCTGGGGCCCTGCAGGGGGCTTCTGCCAACCAGGTCAACTGATGGCTGACCTGGGGCCGAACCCCATCCCTGCTGCCTCATCAAAACCGAGCTAAAAACAGCCTCGCTTTGGCAATGGGAAATTGAAACTCCCAGCTCCCTCTTAAAGCTCTTATACAGGTCAGCCCACCAAAAACCCAATCCTTCAATCTGGGTTCTCTTAAAAAGTAGGGCAGGCCAATTATGTTTTACAGGCCTGAGCTACGTGGGGCTGACAGCCGGGAAGGGCAGGCCCCGGCGCCCAGGGCTGTGGGAGGGTGGGGGCCAGAAGAGCCAGGCGCTTCTCCCATCAGCCTCTTTGTCAAAGCAAAATTAAAATGCCTGGATGCATGCTGGCACCGAGCGCCCATCCAAGGTAATAGGTATTTATCTTAGTGTGCTCAGCTCTGGGCTCCATGCCACGGGGGCGAGGAAAGTAGGAGATGTCTTGCTTCCTGCTCTGCCTCTCACAGCATGGAAGGGAAGGAACATCTGGTCATTCCTTCCTTTTTCATAGTTTTACTGAGTACCTACTGTGTGCCAGGACCAGTCTTAGGTCTTGGAGATTATAGCACTGCTATCTTTATGAGGCCAGCTTTCTAGAGGAGGGAGAAAGACCATACACAAAGCAAGCTTTAAAAATAGGGCACGGCCGGTGATTATACGCACATTCACAAAAAGGCCAGGCGAGGCTAGAGAGAGCTGGGGAGTGGGGGTGGGGCTTAAATTTTAAATCATGCTGTGGTCAAGGAAGGCTTCACCCAGGGAAAGAACTGGAGAAGGGAAGGGAGGAAGCCAAGCGACACGTGAAGGGTGAATGGTGGACAGTGACCATCACTGAGCTTATGTGAAGTGCCACACGCTCTTCTAGGCACGCCTACGCCATCGTGTCCTTGTGAATTCCCTGGAGCGACCTTGGGAGATGAACAGCAGCATAAAAATCACCAATGAAGTCACGGAAGCTCAGGGGCAATGTCAAAGATGAAGTCTCATCTCCCAGGGCTTACGGTGTGCAGCAGGAAGAGAATCCACTCAGCAGCTCTTCCTTTTATAGGGATCCAGGTTGAGCATCCCTAGTCCAAAAACCTGGGATCCGAAATGCTCCAGAACCTAAAAGGCTCTGAGCACCGAAGTAATATCACAAGTGGAAAATTTCCCACCTGGAAACTTTGTTTCATGCACAAAACTATGAAAAAATATATAAAAAGTTACCTTCAGGCTATGTGTACAAAATTATGCAAAACATAAACGAATTTCATGTTTATGCCTAGATTCCATCCCCAAGGAAGTGGGAAAAAAAATCTGAATTCTTAAACAGTTCTGGTCCCAAGTACTTAGAATAAGGGATACTCAAATTGTACTTACTATCATAGTTAGTCAGCCCCGTGGTTCCTGAAATAGACTCTATTTCACAGCTACCCTTGCAGCAGGGGTGGTCATGTGACTAATTTCTGGATGCAACTTCCTAAAGCCTCTTTTCTTTCCCTTTCCTACTGACTGCAACATAGATATAATGGATGGAGCCAGAACAGCCATCATAAACTTTGAGGAGAATTTGAGAGTGAAGAGTCATGGTTGGAGACCAAGAGAAAGAAGGCTGAGTCCCTGATACTGTATAGCAACCCAAATGCTTTACCCAGAATACCTGGGCCATTAGATAAAAAAGAATAAACTTGCATCTAACTTAAGATATACTTATTTGGGGATTCTGTTGTAGATAGCCCAAACTATTCTAACTCATCTCTTTCAGAGAGGTGCAAATGGTTGGGAGGGGGATGATGAGGTCCTTTTCTGGTTTAGTTCAGTCGCCCTCATTATGGGGGTTGAGTTAAAATAACCCACATCATCAGCTTTTAAAAGAAAGGTCAGCCACACAGATCTGCCTGTGAAACCTCTTGATTTTTAAGTGTATCATTGAGTTAAAGATTGTTTTAATGAAACAAACAGTTGATGTGGGTCAATTGGAGCCAGCTGATGGGCCCACATGTGTGGTTTGTGTGTGAGGCCCACAAGGAGGGGCTGGTTACAGAGACCGAGGAGGAAGTGAGAAGCTGAGCTGGTTCCATGGGGTGCTCAGGGGAGATCTCACTCTGGAAGAGACGGGGTGGCAGCCACAGCCACCTGTGTGCCTGAGTCCCCACTCGAGGTCCAGCTGGGTCTGAACTGGAGAAGCCTCCTGGGCTCTCACCAAGGCCAGATCAGAAAGGGTCTTGTTTGGCCAAACACACACACACACACGTACACACGCACACCCACACACACACACGCACACACACACACTTGCAGGTGCTCACCCATATATAAACATACATATGCTCATGTATGCATACACCCATGCACATGCTGTGACACACATGCACATACACGTACACACATGCACACACATCAGTGAAGACAAGGCCCAGAAAGTGAGCAGCAGCTTGGCAGCCTGGTGCATTGAGATGGACGTCTCACTGTCAACCCAAATCGCCACCATCTGTCCCTGCTGCTAACTGCCAAGCCAAGAAGTTGTGAGAAGAAGGAAGGGAGCAAGTGTCCACCTGCCTGCCTGTGAGTTCTGGAGGAGGGGGCCCGCGGCTCTCCTTGCTACCCACAGCAATGCTGTCTACCAGTTTTGCTGACCCAGGAGAAAGCCAACAGCTGGGCGTGGTGTGGCCCACTGTGCCCTTTTGGAAAAGCTAGTGGGGAGTCGAGGTACTTCCTTCCCAGGTTCCTTCTCTTGTGCTTTCTCCAGGCCCCACTATAGCAGTGTGGGTCCAGAGACGGTGGTGCTGAGAGCAGGGGCACAGAAGCCCGAGCCCAGCAGCCTGGCTTTGAACCTGACTCCTCCATGTACTGGCTCAGCATGTTACCCTCCCACTCTGAGCCTCCGTTTCCACACATACGATTTGAAATAGTAACAGTATCTTTCCTGTGGGCTGTCAAACAGATTAAATGAGATACTACATGGACTGTACTGAGCACAGCGATACTCAGAGTTGGCACGTGCACTGGCACTGTGGGTGCTCCGTGCATTGGCACTGTGTTTGGACTTTCTTCCTACTTCTCAGCTGTTCTCTGCCATTTTTGCAGCAGCCTGGAAACTGGCTGGAGGCAGGAAAAGGACCAGGAGGTCCCAGGAATGTGGAGTCACTGGGGTATACCTGGAGAAGGGGGGGTGCTGCTCTGGAGAAACACTCAACACTAAGCCCTAGGAATTCATGTTTGCATGATTCCCCATGTCTAAGCCTCTGTCCTGGCTCTCATTCTCCTGGATCTTGCAGTCACTCCCATGGGAAGGGGTGAGCCTTGGGGGACCATGAGATAGGGCCCACCACGGTGGTGGGACAAAAGTCTGGGACAACACAATAATCCTTGGGTGCCATGATCAATTGCCCTTGGTATCATGGATGCAGTCTCTCTACCCACTGCGCTTTTTAACAGACCCATCTTGAGGTCTTGATCAGCCACAGATGCAAAAATATTTACATGAGCTGAGAAATCATTCTCAAGCAAAAAGCTCAAAGAAGCCCATCTTGCTTCACTTGTGCTTCATTAGCTTCAAGATCACTCATTTTGGGGTCATGCATCTGGGCAGTGCATCCTCCGTTTCCCACTGGTTTTGTTGCAGAAAGAGCCTCTGATTGGGGGGATTATGCTCACAGCTGCCCAGGTTACTTCTTGGGGACCTGGCGCTGCTTCTGTGGACTCTTTCCTTAGGCCTGCAGATGTGTGATGGTGACTGGAATGAGAGGGAAAGGCGTGGTGCCTGTGACACCTTGGGTATCTGTCTCCTTTGCTGCCTTAACCCTTCGGGCAGACTCTGCCCAGCTCTGCATATGGACAGGCTGGTCATTTAAGAGGATTTCACCCAAGGTGATGGTGCAGGGTGAGCTTAGCCTGTTGCAGGTGGATCTGGACTATGCTTTTCTACCCCACCTTGGGCTTTCTTGGCAGCTCAGCCTGTCACAAGGCCAAGACGTTTGTGTGGGATGAGGCAGCAGTGTTAGGAGTAACCCAGCCATTCCTGAGTGGGGTCGACCGCCCTGCTCACCAAGAACAAGGCTGGGACAGGGTGATGCCCCAGATGCATGGAATTCAACAGCCTCATGGATGAGTTGATTTTGACCATGACCATGTGGTGGTCCAAGTCCATCACAAAGAGAAGCATTCTTGCAGCCATGCCCCTGGACAATGGAAATGACCAGACTTTAGCCCACTGCAGCAAATCAATAAACACCTGCTGTCCTCTTTGTTGTGGGAGCAGCAGCTTGGTCACTCTCTCAACCAACTGCTGACCCCCTTCTGCGAAACCCAAGTCAGCCAAGCACAGCTCCCTGCCTCCCAAGCTTTGCCTGTGCAGGAGTGCGTGTTCTTGCAATATTAGGCCCGGTCTCTTTTCTGCCAGCTCTGGGTCAGGAGATTCCATCCTCTGGTATCAGTGGCATTCAACAGACTGGTGGGCAACTCTCCACTCTGCCACTAGGGTGCGCTGTGACCACGGAAAGGAGTTTAACCTGGCTGTGCTTTTGTCTCCTAATCTGTAAATGGGGTGCTTGTGGGGAGAGGGGAGATACCAGTCCTGAAGAGGATGGAGTGTTTGCCCTCATCGTAGGACCCTAGAGTAGAGGGGCTACTGCTGGTCCCTGAGAAATTGCCGGGGATGGTACCAACCACCCTTCCTGAGACTGTACTGGTTCTCAGCAATCTTCCTCCCCAAACCTAGAGGAGTGGGCACTGGACACATGGTAAACCCCAGGCTCCACGACTTCGTGTGACCCATCCGAGGTCACACAGACAGGGCTGGTGGGCAGTGATGTCTCCCAGTCCTGCAAAACAAACAAAGGGAAGGCTCTGTCCTTTAAGGGGAGCCCCATCTGTCCACTTACACCCCAGTACCTGGAACCTGGTCATGCTCCAGTGTCGTCTGGTGTTGATCTGTTGAATGGTAAATGATAACACAAGACACTTAGGGTGTGCCTAGCACTGCCCCTACCACTTTATGCAGATTAGCGCATTGAAACCCTTCACAGTCCTGCTGGGATCACGACACACTGTTAACGTCCTCATTTTACAGTGGGGAAACTAAGGCACAAAGAAGTCAAGGAAATGTCCTAGGTCAGACCAAAAGAATGGCAGTTTTACTACCAATCTGAGGCAACATCTAATCAGGGTTTTATTTGGGAGGAACTGGAATCCCAGAGAAGGACAGCAGCTGAGATGGAGGGACGGGGTTACCCTGGGCACCTGTCTATGGCTCAGAGGGCAGGGGCTGCATTGGGACAGTGGGAGAATTGCTCTGACCTGAATTCAAGGTCAGGAAGGACTGATAGAAAGGAGTCCCCAGGGAGCCCTGACCAGGGAGTCCAGGAGGCAGAATGCTGTGGGCTTTGGAAGGCTTTGGGAGGCCGTCCCTGTGAGCAGCAGGAGAGATCTTCATTCCCTGATATTCAGCCCCAGAACTCTTTCTCTGTGGCTCTGGTATTGCCTGCACCCAGGCCAGGAAAGAGGGGACGAGGTGACAGCTCTGCTCTGGCAGAGTCCAGGATCTCCAGGGCTCTCCACCCCCACTGCTATGTGTCAGCACTTGGCAGAGCCCAGGCCCAGAGACTGGCAGGGCCCACAGCCCCAAGTGGCCTCTGCACCCCTCTGGTTTGGGGTTAGCGTTGGCTTTTGGCTTCCCATCAGGGGCTTTGCCTTCCAGAAAGTGAGCCTGACAGGGAAGCGGGAATTCATGTTCTGAGCATAGCAGGTGGAAGGCTCTGTTTTTAACCTCACAAACCAGGATGGCTCTCCTGTGCTGGTACTGTGCTGGGGGTTCCAACACAGGCCCTTATTAAATCTTCATTGCATGCACCCACCCACCCCCCCATCCATTAATCCAACCAACCAGCCACCCCTTCCATCCATCTATCCATCTTCTCACTATCTACCTATTCATCCATCCATTCTCCATTTGCCCAACCATTCCTCCCTCCTCTCCCCTCTCCCTCCATCCCTTTGACTCTCTCTCCCTGTCTCTCCTTCCAGCTAGCAAGCGGGCCATACGATAATCTACTCAATGACACATGGATTATTCCTAGAGACAACAGTGAACCAGGCTAGCACTATCCTTGCCTTCAAGGAGCTTCCTTTCTAGTGCTGCAGACAGTGATGGAACTAACCCCAATCCAGGTTTAATGAATAGCAATGAGTTCTCTGAGGCATTTGGGGTGTGGTGGGTTGGACAGGAGAGGACCTGACCAAGCTGTCTTGGAAAGTCAGGAGGGGCAAGGGACAGGGAATAGAGGTCAGGAGGAGAAGAGGACTCGGCTGGTGGTGGCATGGGCTTCATGAGCCCACATGGGAATGGCCCAAGAGAGTGTGGGTGGACTGAGGTCAATACTTTCCATTGCCAAGATTCCCCCTTTTCGTGCCAGTCACAGATCTCAGGTCACAGTACCCGGCCCCCCACCATGCCTGGGCGCATGTTCTCCAGTTTCCCCGTGTAGCTGTGTGGCATCTCCCATTCACGCATCCACCATCATCTCTGATGGATCTCCCAAGCCCCTTTCCCTCCTGCACCACCATTAGCCAAGCTGGGGAGACACCCGCGGATCCCGAGGTCCCCAAAAACCACTTCCATCACATTCGTTGCTCCTCGGCATGGACACTGCTTATCCAGCTCCCCACCTTGCCCCACCAACCCGAGAGCACCACTGAAGCCCAAGAAGTGTCTCCGGCAGCGTGCATTTCCAGCTGGTCACAGCCATGTCTGTTGGTGCCACTCTGCTAAGGGGTGGAGTAGCACAGCGAAGCCTAAAGCTTTGGGTCCTGAAGCTACTGAGATTCTGCTGCAACTCGTTCTCTAAGTGGCCTCAGGCAAGTCACCTCCCTTCTCTGATCCTTTCTTCCTCTTCTGCAAAGTGGGGTTCAGGAGAGGACGCCCCCACGGGCTCCTGATGAGGATTAAGCATGTTCCCGTGGAGGCGGGAGGAGCAGAAGGCCCAGCCCTAGGTGCCAGTCGTGGGCACTCAGTAAACGCTGTGCCATTGTTAGTGCTAACTGGACCCAAATCATCTTCATCCACAAAGGGCGAGGCCCGCTAGTCCCCAGGGAACCGTGGGAGACAGGGGTCGCTAGGCTGGGCTGCAGACGGACCACAGATTTTCTTTAAGAAACAAAAAGCCCGTTGGACTGGACTCCCAGGGAAGGCAGATGCATGAGAATAGGTTTATCAAGGTGGTTTTCAGTTCCACGGTAATTTAAAATAAATAAGTCAATTTAATGTTTATAGAGTGAGTTATGCCTTATTAGGGACACGGTGAGCTGAGGAAGCTTGGCCAAGGCGAAATTTGAGAAATTGGCCCCGGCCGTGAGAGTAATTACAGCGATGCTTTAGTGTGCAGTCTTGCCCAGTGATATTTTCATCCTATCTAATTTATTAGTTTATTAGTTTTACGGTGAATATAGAAAGTTATCCCACAACATGGGCCTAATTTGATCAGAGCCAAATTTTCACATCTTCCCTAGATGGCCCTAATAAAGGGAAGAGACCCCTGCTTTGAAACGGTTTCCAAGTTTTCCAGAAAGATACAGGGCAGAGTTCCAGGCCGCTGGATACCAGCGCTGCGAACTCACAAGGCACAGAGCCCAGCGGCTGAGTGCAGCTTAGCACTCCATGCCGGTTGCTCTGCTTGCTGGGTCTGTGGCCCCAGGCAAGTACCCAGCATGGCCAGGACTTGGCTTTCCCACCTTTAAAATGGGGACAGTAATAATCCCTGCCCATGTGGTATGGAGAGTCCTACGTAACCAGAATTGTTCACCACCGTCTCCCAGGAGCTCAGCCCTGAGCCGCACTTGAGGCAGGCATGCTAGGAATTTCACTGCATGAATATGCTTAGGGCTCAAATTCACACAAGGTTTGTGGTCCATAACCATCAGGAACCTCCTCGTTCATGTATCCTGTGACTTTCCTGAGAACTCATCTGTCTCATTTCAGCCTCAGATATGCTTGTGGTACAAGTACCATTTCCATTGTGTCCATGAGAGAGGGGAAACTGAGGCCAGGAGCGGTAGTGACTTCTCTTGGATCCCATAGCCAGACACAGGCAGAGCTGGAATTCTCACACCTGGAGCCTGAAGCCTGGGCCTCTTAGAGTCTCTAATGTTCCATATGCTTTGGTTTTATTTTGTGTCGCAGGATTTGGAACTCGAAGGAGGGGCATCAGGCCTACTCCTCTCCTTTGGATCCCAGGGCTGCATTGTTGGTTGCTTCTCCCTTCTCTCTCCTGCTTTTCCTCAGGTCTTCCCTTCCCCTTTCCAGGACAGTGTCCACACAGCACCTGGTAGGACTCCAGGTGCCACAAATGCTCAGAAACTGAATACAGTATGTCACTTTAAATGGTCTTATGGTTTAGAGCTGAAATGTCCCCCCAAGACCTTGTGGGGAGGGATTTTGGAAGGATTGGATCATGGGGGTGCAGTGAATTCATCCATTGATGAGGTCACAGCTGAGTGTGCTGGCCTGGCCAGCTGGGGCCTGGCTGGAGGTGGTCACTAGGGACATAATCTGGAAGGTTGTGTTCTTATTCCAGCTCCTCCCTTCTCTCTCTGCTTCCTAGGTGTCCATGAGTTGAGCACCTGGCCTCTGCCATGATCCTTTACCATGCCATTTCTGCCTTGGAACCAGCCAACCATGGACTGAACCCTCTGAAACTCAGAGCCAAATGAATCTCTCCTATTTTAAATTGTAGGTGTTGGGTATTTTGTCCCAGGGACAGGAAAGTGACTGATACACATGGCAAGAGGGACTCTGGAGATGCCATTAAGGGGCTTCAGAGGGAAGATGATGCTGAATCATCCAGATGGGGCTCAAGAAATCACAAGGGCTCTCACTGGAGGGTGACTGGAGGGTGTAAGTCACAGCAGAGGTGATGTTGGAACTCAGCCATTGAGACCCATTCCAGACTCTGACCTCCAGAACTACATGATACTAAAGTTGCTTTGTTCTAAACAGCTGTTCATGGGGACTCAATATAACAGCACTAAGAAAGGAAGGCAACAGCCACCACCAATGGAACTCCAACTGGGCTCACACCTCAACAAAGTGACCTTGATTAATGTCTCACCTACCCCCCACCCCAGCACACGGACACAGCTATTGTCTGTGATTTACAGAGTCATTTCATTCACTAATTCCACGAATATTTACTGATGCCCCTGGCAGTTTCTCAGGTGCTAAGGATGGAGCAGGGAGCAAGAGATGAGAGGAAACTTGGTTTTCAGGGTGTAAGAGGCAATCAACAAGCATACAAGTGAGTAGATGCTGCACTAGGAAGAGACAAGGAGGCAGGACACGGATGGCAACGGGGATGCTGTTTAAGACCAGGTGGCCAGGGAAGGCCTCTCTGCAGAGGTGATCGGTGGCAGAGACATGAAGGGATCCAGTGAGGGGGCCATGGAGGCATTTGGAATGATTTGGATAAAGACGATCTCAGAGAAGCAGGGGCACTGACTTACATGACTATGAGGACCAGCTCGGCCACGCCTGCGCCTGCATCCTGCAGGGACTGGGAGTTTCTAGGAGGCTCAGAGTGCAGCGGAGTGGAGGATGAACCTTTGGATTCTGCCTGGGTGGAGGCCTCAGGCAGCTCTGGGCAGAGGTGCTGGTGTTTGGTCTTAAAGGATGCAGAGGGTTTTCCCAGGCAGGGGAGATGGCAGGTCCCAGCTTTGCACAAATAATGGAAAAACACTGTGGAGTGTGCAGAAATAATGAGGCACCCTTGCATCTGGGCGAAAATGGTACACACAGGACGCTGGCACAAAGAGCTCTCATACCGGGCCACTGAGGGTGGGAATAGACTCAAGTGCTTTAGCAAACTGCCAGTCAGTGTCGGGGTTGAATTCTACCCTCGCCCCACAAAGTCATGCAGGAGTCCTAGACCCCATCCCCAGGTATATGACCTTTCCTGGAAATAGAGTCTTTGCACATGTGACCAAGTTAGGATGAGGCCGCACTGGACCAGTGCGGGTCCTAATCCAATGGCTGGTGTCCTAATTAGAAGGAAATGTGCACCCAGAGACAGACCCACAGAGACAAGGGCAAGCTGAGGCACAGATTGCTGGTGGCAACCAGTAGCTTGGAAGAAGTAAGGCAGGATTTTCCCCTAGAATTTCAGAGGGAGCCTGCTCCTGTTCTACTTGCATTTCAGACTTTCAGCCTCTAGAACTTTGAGACATTCCATTTCGGTTGTTTCAAGCTCCCTCGTTTATGGCCTTTGGTTGCAGCATTCCTAGTACATTCTTGGAGCCAGACTCTAGGAGGGCTGGGCCCTGTCTTTCTTGCACTACAGCAACTCCTCTCCTTGGAGCATGTTCAGGAGAAACAGATGCTTGTGTTCAAAGTAGCTATACTTGTCATCGCTCAGAACTGGAAGCAGCACCTCCAAAGTCCCTCTACAAGAGGATGATATATGTGCAGTAGTGGACTCATGCGGTGGGGTGCAACACAGCCCTGAAGGTCAAACCCATCCTTCCCCACTCTGCTATGTGCAAAGAAACCAGACTCAGGGTGTGTGATTCTGTGTTTGTGCAGCAAAAAGATGGGAAAAATGAGGCTATGCTGGTACCAAAGTGAGGACAGCACATCTCCCTGGATAGGAGGAAGGCTCGTGGGATGCTACGGGTGTTTTGCATCTTGTCCTGGACAGCGGTGGGCATGGGGCACGTGGAACAATTCCCTGATCTGGGCCCTCTGTGTTCAGCACTCTGCCATGCATATGTTATGCCTTAATGTAAAAGGAAAATAAACAGCGGGGAGCCACACAGCGGACAGCCGTGCAGGCCCGGCAGGAGTAGCTCTGCTGCCTTTGAGAGGCTGGGGAAGGGCAGACCTCGAGGAGTGGAGGCTGAGCTGTTTGTGGCCATGGGCAGGACTGGAGGCATTTAGTGGCCTCCACTGCTCCCCTCCCTGGCATCCTGGCCTGGGCAAGTGGGGAGAAGCAGAGCAGGGAAAGTAATGGTGCAGGCTGCCAGCCTCCCTTCCACTGTGCCCTGCCATGCGCTCCTCAGCTCTATCCCTCCTGGACACCCTCATGCTGACCACCTGTTCCTGGACCTCTCCCCAGTGGGAGGTAATGGGAGACTGACTGTCTTCTGCATTGGGTTCGAGACTGGGAAGGATGGAGCTCCCTGTCTAGGGGAGAGTTGTGCAGGGGCTCCGAGAGGCCAAGAGACCTGCCCAGAGTCTCACAGCTCAGACGGGGCCAGTGGTGACCGCAGGAAGTGTGGTCTGGGGGAAAGGTGAGTGGCAGAGCCTCAGGCTGCCTGGGTTCCAGTCCCTACTCTGCTCCTGGCCAGCAGCCTCTCTGAGACAAAGCAGTCAGCTTCTGAGTGCTTCAGGTCGCCCATTTGTGAGATGTGGGTAGCAGTGGCCTCTCCTCGCTGGCCTTGAGTTGTTACACACAAGAATACTCCCACTTGGAGCAGTCAGCCCAAGCAAGCGTGTATGCTTCCAGTTAGCTGGTATTGGTGTCCTGGGCCCAGACCTGGCCCCATAGATGACAGCAAAATGTCCAGCTCTGCCTGGAAGCCCCTGAGGGCCTCAAATTCTCAGACAGATCCTAGGTTCTGCCGGGAGAAGCTGGGGATCAGGGTGCAAGAGGAGGGGGAGTCTAGGGCAGGAACTCCTGCTCACTAGTGCAGCTCTGAGGGGCAGCTGCCCCTGGGTTGTGGGGACCTAGTGTTGCTAGGCACAGAGAAGGCCCCATGGAGCTGTTTTCTGTTTGCAGCACATGCTGAGGGCTGTACACGGCCATGATCCCTGTCTGGGCCTGATCCAGCCTGCTGCTGCATGAGTGGGTTACTCTCCTTGCCTGAATCCCCAGGGGAAGAGGGGAGAGGGAACCTCGGGACGTGAGCAGTACACAAGTGTAGGGCCTGTGTGTTGGCCAGCATGAACCCAGGGATGAGGCTGCAGGGCAGGGCCTCTGACCAATCACAAAGCAGGGTCCGCCTTCAGCCAGTCCAAGCTGAGACTCTCCAGTTGCACTGGGGCATGGGGCAGCACTGAGAGGGTTGGGCAGGAAGGAAAAGGAGCCAGGAAAGTGTGTTCTAGAAGCAGGAGGAGCCAGACCCTTCGGGAACTCTTGGGTTCCCTCTGCACTCCTGCAGAGCTGGGGTGCCTGTGGGAGGGATGCAGCCAGGGCCCCTCCCTCCGGGAGCCTGGGTCTGCAGGAAAAGGGGGAGGCTCACTGCACTGTCCCCACACAGGAGGCCACCTTCCATTCAGAGACCCTCGTTATTATGACAATTATGTTTCATGGTCTATAAAAGTCGTCCCGCAGAACACATGTGTTAGGCGACAAGCACAGCATCAGCAAGCAGCGGCAGCTCCACGGGCTCTACCTCCTATCTCTGCGTGCCAGACGCGGCGTAAGGCATGTAAAGATAAGAATTCCCACCACCCCACTGCGGCTTGGGGATCCGAACCGTGATTCCTCTTTTACTGATGAGGCAGCTGAAGCTCTGAGTCCTGCCCAGGGTCACCAATGATTGCTCCTGGCACAGCTGGACCTCACCTGCCCCTCTGCCTGGCTCTCCAGTGCTGCCACGGGTCCCCAGGGGCCTGTGCCTGCCACCACCCTCTTCCCCAGATGGAGGGTTTGAATTCTGGTTTGGCTAGTTACCTGCTGTGTGTCCTTGGTGAGTCACTTAGCCTCTCTGAACTTCATCTTCTCACTTATCACTCGAAGCAGTTAGTAGGACCTGCCCCAGTGAGGCGTGAGGATGGAGGAGTCACCGCAAGGAAAGCGCTTAGAGCAGTTCAGATGTTAGCCTTCAAGGTGCTATTCTTAGTGCTGGAAACTCAGGCCTCTGCGCCGTCATCACTCTCCAGGGGGAAGCAAAGATCCAGGGAAGTTAAATTAAAGTGCTCAGAAGCCCTGGGCAGGGTGGGTGGAGCGGAGAGTTATGGCCAGACTTGGTCCCACGGCCCCCACAAAACACTTCACACGCGCAGGAACATTAACCTGGCAGGGAAAAGGCAAGGCACGAGCAAACAAATGTCCTGCCAAGGCAGGAAATATGTCATCAATTAGCCAGGGCTCCCACACCCTCTCCAAATAATGATCAGGAGCTTCGCTTGGGTCAAGAGGAAAGGGACCGCAAGGGAAGAGCCCAAAGGCAAATACAGGAGCTGACCCAGACAGAGAGAGCCAATCAGAACTCAAGCGCGAACATACGGAGCCAATCAGAACCTAAACGCAAAACCCTACCGCGAATACACAGAGCCAATCAGAACCAGAATGCAAACACACAGAGCTGATCAAACCCTAATGCCCCTATATCTGCCCAGGGAGTCAGGCAACCTAGGAATCTGACTCCTCCTGTTTCTTCAGTTGTGCAGAGAAGCCAGCGCTAAAGGGGCAGCCTGCGCCCAGCACCCTCTCATATATGCACTGGTCAAAAAGGAAACTGAGGCCCAGACAAGTCATGTGACTGGCCCAGTCACTCTGCTCTGTCATAGGATCCAGACTGGCACATAGGCCTCTTTGGCTCCGTGCCAGACGCTGGTCTAACAGCCAGGCCTTCTGACCAGGAACCCACTTATTTATGTAAGAACTATATAGGGCCTCTGTCCATGGAGGTCCCACCTGACATCACCTGCGGGCCTGTTGGACCAAGTCCCTGTCCTCAGGGTGCCTGTGTTTGAGAGGCCGGAAGAAAAACACAGACTCAGCTATACCCATGGAGTTCTATGGAGGGGTAGATACCCAAGCCTGTGGGAAACAAGCAAAGCAACAGCAGATCAAGGGGGCCAGGGGCCGGGCTTGTGGGTGGTGGGGACCTTGGGAGGCAAAGGCTCAGGGTCTTACCTGACACCTGGATAGGGGAAGAGTGTATGGCAGTGGTTAGGGTTAGGGTTAGGAGCATGAGCAAATGTCCTGAGGTGACAGGGAGATCTGAGAGAAGGTCAGGGTGACCTGAAACCACAGTAGAGAGGGGCTGAGAGGGACGCTGCCAGGTGGGCTGCCCAAGAGCAGCACAGGAAAGTGGGGTCCATCTCAGGCAAGTAGGAGGCCCTTTGAAGGGCTTCAAGCTACAATGGCCATGATGCAGTTTCACTTTTGAAAGCCCACTCCGGTTGCCGGGCGGGTGCAGATAAGCCCGGGCAGTGAGGGCTTGTGATACCCAGAAAGAGGACCTCAGTGGCTATAAACTGGAAAGAAAATGATAGCTCTTGGTTGAACATGGGGAGGACTGGTTCATGGGCTTCCAAAAGCACTAGACTTTGTGACCTGGAGTAAGTCATTCAACTTCTCTGGCCATCTCTTTCTTTTCTGTGAAATAAGAAAGTCTGGCCCTGCCCAGCAGCCTTGTGTCTTGTTGCTTTCTTGTTTCAGTTCAAGTCCATTATTTGCAAATAGAAGTGACGGCGCTTATTTTGGGTGGAAGGACAGCAGCTTGTCCACCTTCTGTCCTGTATTTGATCAATGTTTAGGTGACTTCTTTACTTGAGTCAGGTTTAGCTTTGCAGCAACCTGAAGATCCAGCTGGGAGCTCCTCTCTGCCTCTCTGCATCCATGCCTCCATCCATGCACCCATCCATCCATCCACCCATCCACGTACCCACTCATCTACCTATCCATCTGGCCACCTAACCATCCATCCATCCATGCCTCCATCCATCCTTCCATACATCCATCCATTCATCCATCCATCCTTCCATCCATCCATCCATCCTTCCATCCATCCATCCATCCATCCTCCCACCCATCCATCTATCCATCCTTCCACCCATCCACCTATCCATCCACCCATATACCCACTCACCCATCCATCTGGCCATCTATTCATTCATCCATCCATTAACCCACTCATCCATTATTGAGGTTTACTGTCTTTGGCAGCAGCCTTAGGCACACCTCATAGACTCTCCACTTCTGCCCTCTCCTATAGACGTCCCCAAACCTTCATGTGTTCTAGCCCCTCTGCTCAGTGGCCATCAGGCCCACCTAACCCTCACCTCCTGAAACACAATTACCTTCCACAATGAAGGAGATTCTCCCAGGACCAGAGAATGTTGTTAGACCACAGTCATATATTAAGGAGGAGGTTTGAATCACCTGGAGCAAATACTAATTGAAGAAATACCTTGGTGACAAATACTTTGTTCTGAACTGTTTACTAAATTAAGTCTTTCCTGTGCATTTTCAGCCTTCAATGTTTTTTAATTCCAGCAATAAAATAGTTACACAATTAGTAATAAACCTGACAGCCTGCTTACTGTTTTTCCTGCTTAGAAATAAAAGGAAACTTTGTGTGCATGTGTGCCAGCATGTGTGTGATTTCCAACAGCTCTGCAGGTATATAAATTGTTTGCCATATCAGCAATTCCATCCCAGAGGCTGCAGGAGGTGGGGAAGCAACCCCAAGCCCAGTGGCGGAAAGGGTTCTCCTCTAGGAGCCGGAAGCTGAGATCTGATTCTGCAACTGACTTGCTGTGTGGCCATAAGGAAGTCACCTGAAGTCTCTAGGCCTTCGTTTTTCATCTGGACAACGAGTGGGTTGGCTCGGCTGATGCTGAAGGCTGCTGGTAGATCTAGGAGTCTGGGAAGAGTCTGGGCTCTAGGTGACATTTATATGTCAGTGGCTGTCACAAGCTCTCCCTGGCTCTATATTTCAGTGATACACCAGCTGTCTGCACTCAAGTGTCCAACAGAGACATCAAACCAGATCCACAGAGAACTCGGAACTCTGAATTCTGCCCCCACCCACAGCCCCATTTCGGGACAGATCCCCTCCACCCAAACGCTATGGCCGTGGCCCTTGAGGTCACCATCAGCGTCTCTATTTCTGATGTCTCCCACTTCCTGCCCATCGGCAGGCCCCGCTGACTCCAACTGAACGCCTGCCCCCACCTCTCCCAGACCCTGCTCTGTCTTTCAGCACTGCAAAACTATAAACGGGATTGACTTCAATGGCTTCTCATTACTCTTAGAACAGGATTCGAACTCTATTGACCCAGTACATTCTACAGCCGCGGTCCCCACTGTTCCTGAACAATGGAATCACATTGGCCTATTGCAGACCTGGCTGATGTTCTGGATTAGTGGGCTGGGCTGGGCCTCTGGGCTCCTAAGACTCCCCTGGGTAGCATCAGGCTCCAGACTCTGTCCCACCCATCAGCACGGGCTCAGCCTGATCAGCAGGCAGGCTCCTATGCAAGTTGTTCTCCATCCTGGGCTGAGCCCGGTAAACAGGGCCTGAGGTGCACAGATGGTTGTTAGGGTTTAATCACACAATGGATGGGAAAGTTTGGCAGATTTTTTGAAATGATAAGTGCTCAGTTTGATAACCTGTCAGCTCATTAATTGAACAGGCCTTAACAGAGGCCCTGATTGGGGCACTGAGGACATGGGTGTGGGGACTGCCTATTCTTAAGTGACAAGACCCCTCTATAGTGATGGGGGACATAGAAAGACCCCCCCTTTGCAATACCCCAATACATCACCAGAGGGCAGCAGCCGGCTTTGCAAGTGTCCCTCCCAGGGACAAGGGGGTGCATTCAGGGGCTCCTAGGGTCCTCACTGATCTGGGGCAAAATAGAGCGGGGGGCAGATACATGGAAGGAATTGCTTAGTAGGGGCTACTCAGGAAAGCACATCCCACCTCCCTGCTCAAATGCTTCCACGACCCCAAGACTCGCCCAAGGAGAAGCACCCCATTCCCGTCCCTGGTCCCAGATGCAGAAACAGGGGCCTCCTTAATCCCTGGGGCTTCTGAGGCACACAGACCTAGGAGAGATTTGGGATCATAGGGAGCTTCAAACTAAGAGATGCAAGGGTGTTTTCTGAGAGGGAAGGAAGGTATTGAGAGGGGGAGAAATTGTTGCTAAGGAAGGGACAGCAAAGACAGAGTCGAGAAACAGAAGAGATGAGAGTCCAGCCTTACAGGTGGATGGAGGATTTAGGGAGCTGGTGCTGCACTTTTGGTGGGAGGGCGCATGCTCAGAACCAACCTGGATGTGTGGTCCAGGGCCCTGGAGCACTGGGCTCTGCTGCCTGGCTGCCCAGGGCCTTGGTGGGGAGGAAGACCTGCCCATGGAGAGCTTCAACCTGAGAAGGTAAAAGAAGAAAGCACCATGCTCCAGCCCTGTAGGTGAATCGATTCCACCTCTAGGAGGGTCACTGGGGCCCTGCGCTGTGCAAGGCATCTGAGTCAGGCCTGGAGCACCACTGGGCTTCAAAACGGCTGGGCAGGGCAGGCAACCATGGAGAAGAGGAAGAGGTAGGGAAGGAGAGGCTGATGCTGGGAGGGTGCAGGGCGGGAGGCCAGGAATGGGCGGCCTGGGAGGGGGCAGCTCTGTGGGGCCCACAGCCTGGCCAGGCATGTCAGGCTGAATGGATTGCTCTCAGTCAGTCGATGGAATTGACCGCCAGTTGCAGAGAGCAGGGATCTGGGACAGCAGCTTCCTGCATCCCTTTCCTGGAGCCAGGATTGCCAACCTGGGTCTCCTTGGCCAGGGCATCCAGGGGCCCTCTGTGTGCATGTGTGTGCATGTGTGTGCATGTGTGTGCCTGGGTGTTATGTGTGTTGGTGCACAGATAAAGTCATGCCCCAGTCTCCCTCACCAAGTCACCCAGTCTCCAGTGGCTGGCCCTGGTCCTGGCGTGGAGTGGGCACTTGCCCCTGTTAGTCTGATGAGCCTGCCCACAGTGGCCCTGAGAATGGGTGCAGCCCCAGTAGCCCATGGAGTTCCATAGTTTGGGGGTTCACCTGGACTTCACTCTTTGAAAACTGTGCGGCTTTGGACAGGTGACCACACCTCTCTGCGCTTTCATGTCCTCATCAACACAACAGGATTCCAGGAGCATAAAATCTGTGCTTCATGAATGGTGGCTGGGGATAAACCCAGGGATGGAGGGCAAAGAGTGGCTGTTGGAGATGGTCGTTCTGCGTTTGGATATAACTAGTAAGCCAGACAACACACCTGGGCTCGGATGGGGGACTTTCCCAGGCCTGTCACCGACCACTGAGGATGGAGGGAGGGTGCCCCTGAGAGACAAGCTCCAGCCAAGAGGGTGGCAGTGGCTCGGGCAGCCTGAACCATGTTGCTCTGGGCCCTGACCTGTGCTCTGAGGTGGAGGCTCTGATGGCCCTGGAGTGACTCCTGGCTGGAAAGCAGAACCAAGCTTCATTTTAGGGGAAAGAGCTGTGCCCAGGGCCTGTGGGAGGAGCAGCTGCCTCTGCCCTCTGCTCCCCAGCCTCCACACAAAGCCTAGTGCATGAAAGCCCTGGGCCCAGGGAACTGCTAGGGATAACCCAGGTCTAGAATGCCTTCGAGGTCATCTGGCCTCGGGATGGACTAGGAGGTGGCCCAACTATTCCATCACCTTCAAACCCAGCAGGTCTCGCTGGAGGGGCCGCGAACCATTGTCTGCTGCCAACAGCTGCCAGCCGTGATTAGAATAATCGGTGTCTTGGAGCCTCTGTTGAGCTCCTTGGCCCCAGTCTGCACACGGGGCATGAGGAAGACGTGTGGGGCTGGGCTTTCCAAGGCTCCCTGCCAACATCTTTACCTGGAAGGCTGTTTAAGGAAGATTCCTCACTCCCTAGCTCTGGTCTAAGCTTGAATCAAATTCTGATTTACTGGAAACTTGATATTTTCAAGTAAGTTCCAAGACCATCCTAATGCAGGTTGCCCATGGGCTTGCCTGTGGTGTGACACTACTAGTAGCTGGTCGCTCAGTCAAAGTGTAACTCCCCTAGTGGCTGGGGGGAGAACTGCAGCTTCTTCTAACTCCGGTCCTGAGACAAGACGAGCCCCTACTTGGGATTGAAGGTGGGGGGTTTCAATTTTGATATAACTGAGAGGCTGTTCTTGCTTTCTCCAGCTTCCCAGGCCTGGATGATTTCTGAGTGAGAGAGAGAAGAGTAGATGCACAGTGGATGTACCCGCAGACAGCTCCATGGGGCCAGGCCTGTGTGTGTCCTGGTCCCCAGCACCTAGCACAGCCCTGCACATAGTAGGTGTTCAGCTGTGTTTGCTGAATGGCCACATGAATGAATGAATGAATGACCATTCACGGTACACAACACCTGTTATGTGCTGGACGTGTGTATCACGATTATTCACAGAAGGAGGAGAGAGAGCAACAAAATTCACTGTCACAGCAGTGCGGGTCAGATGGCACCTTTCTTTGTACTAATAGTAAAGCATTTGGATCTCACATTAACACATGCGATTTCTGAAGAAGGAGGAACTTCTCAAAAGCAGACAAATCCCTCTGCTCTCTGGACTAAGCTGTTAATGTGTTCCTTTAAAAAACAACTCCATTGTTTCATCAGAACGCAGTCCAGAGGGCTTCTATTCAGAAGCCATTGTCTGCTCCTGCTTGGAGTGGCCTTGTCCCTCCTGGGCACTTCCCACCCACTGCACCCACACCGTCCTCCACCGGGAGTACCTGCCCCCAGTCCTCTTTGTCTAAAACCTACTTCTGCAGCTAGAGCCACTTCAAATGCCACCTGCATCACGATTCCCCCCGTCCCCACGTCTCTGATTCATCGGGTACTGTGTCTGAATCTTTCCTAGGACGGCAAACGCTTTATTACTTGAATTGTTAGCTATTTATCTCCATGGTTTATCTCCTCTCTCTCTCTCTCCATTCCACAAATATTTATTGTTCCCCTCTAAATGCCAAGTAGGTCTGGGGGGAGGGAGAGAGAGGACACCCCAAGCCTCTAGTCTGGGAGGGACTTGCAGGCTGCTGGACGTTGAGGGGAGGGGAGTGGATGGGCTTCAAGCTCACCTGGGCCCTGCTGCATCCCGTCCCTGTAGCCTGGGCATGGCATACAAAGGTGTGCCCCCAAGCTTGTGGGGGTGGTGGAGGGAGAGGCATTTCCCCCTGGGACTCCCAGGCTGGCCCCGCCCATTTCCCCATGTGAATTGGGAAAGTGGAACACTGGAGCCTGAATTCTGCATCAAGCCCAGGGCCCTGACCCCCACCCCCCTGCCTCTCATTTCTTGCTCTGAGGGTCAGAAGGGCGCACATTCCCCATGGAATATGACAATCAGAGCCCGGGCTCCTCCGTGAGTGGCTTTGTCCTCCTTCCTGATACCTCCACCCATCCTTCACTCAATACTCTGAGTAGATTCCCCAAAAGGCACAGCAAGCCAGAGCCTTCAGTGGCTTCCAGGGCATTGATAAAAGCCAATTGGCTTCCTTGTTCCTGGTTCTCTGGCCACACTGGCTCTGTGACAGCTCCCAGCTCACGACAAACTCCTCACCACAGGACCTTCGGATGTGCTGCGTCCCTCACTTAGAAAGTCCCGCCTACCCCTGGCCCTGCCCGGTTGACTTCTTTAACACTGTGATCTCTGACTAGATGCCAGGCCCTGTGGGAAGCTCTGTTATTCTCATTTTATGTTCCATAACATGACTTCCAGGACACGCTCACCACACACTGTATGTCTTTTTCTTTTTTCTTTTAGACACATTTTTGTAGGCTGTATCTTTGCCCTCACTACACTATACTTTCCAAGGGTGGCTTTGAGGATGATGTTGTGTTCACCATCTTATTCTCATTGTTGTTCCTGACACAGAAATCGCTGTGTGACAAATGACTGATGCAATTGCTAGGGGAGGGATGGAGGCCTGAGTGTTCTCTGCTAAGTGGACTGGTTCCCCTGGATGCCTCTGAAGGTTGCCCACGAGCCTCCTGGGCTCACAGACCAGGCTATGGAAGAAGATTGGGTGATGGGGACTCACAGCTGACTTACTCTTAAGAGGTGAGATCTGGTCCCAAGAGGTAGATTGCTGTGGGCATGGCCTGGGAGGGTTTCTCTCCCGCGTGCGCCCTTCTCAAATCGCTTTCTGTCTCCTGTCCACCCTGCTGTGAGTGGCTGTCCTTCACCATGCTCCTCCACCCTGCCATTCTGCCTTGGAGCCAGCCAACTATGGACCAAAACACAAGCCAAAATAGCCCTCTCTTCTTTTAAACTGTGAGCATCAGGTATTGTGGCCCAGTGACGAAGATTGTAACTAAGACAGACACATTCTGTGGGGGACAGGGTTCAGGGCCTGGTTGCCCAAATACAGCATCTTGATACATAGAATACTTTAAGCAGAAGGCATTTGAGTAATGGCAGGTGCAGAAAGGACTCTCTGACCTCCTCCTGCAGCAGGTCATAAGAGCAGGTCAGGGGGGAGGTGACCCTGCACCCGGAGGACAGGAGTGCCCTTATCTCAGAAGACAGAGGACACAGAGAGGACTCTCAAGGTCGGGGTTCTCAGGGCCCCTCACTGCCTCCCCCAGTGCAGATTCCCTGGTCCCTTCACTTTCCCCGTGACTCTCCACTCTCTACGAGCCCGGTGTCACACACTCAGACCTCTGCCTGTCCTGGCGAAGGCGCCTTGTGTCACCCAGAACACTTAATGAAGAATGCATTTGCACACTTTCCTCTTACCGATCCGACTTTTGCTTCAGGGCCCCGACAAGGAAGCCAGAAGAATAGAAGGAAAAGGTTTTCTCCTCCCTTGTATGTGGAAGCATGGGTTTTGCTCGCCTAAACAGGGGCACCTTCCCTCCATGCTCATCCATCTCCTCGCACCTGTGTCCGGCAGGCACAGGTGAGCAGGGCCAAGGCAGGTGCGGAGGACAGGTGTGCAGGACACAGATGTGCAGAAGCCAGCTGGTGGGGCTGTCATCTGCCATACCTTCTGCCCCACCTTGGGGTGGCCCCAGGATGCAGATCTAAAATCAGGATTTTGGAGGGAGAGGGGGTCTCCAGCAGCTGGAGGGGACAGGGAGCCAGAATTGAAGGGAGCCACTGCGGACACATTGTCTCAGTGACCCAGGCAAACTCTGGGGATGGCAGAGGACACGCATCAGAGTTGTCCCACTGCAGGGTGAATGTGCCAGGGCCCTCACCCAGTGCTGCCCATCAGTCCCTGGTCGGGGGTGCTCCTGGGGACCGGAACTCACTGGCACACATGCCTGCCCCGGGGAAACCCCCAAGGATCTCAGGCACTGATGCTGCCCAAGGAGAGAGGGGGAGGGGACGTGGGAGGGAGGGCCATGTCCGCTACTTCACGCCCCGCTCCTGGGATGGCACCTTCCTGTCTGTCAGGTCTCAGCCCAAGTGACACCCTCCCAGAGGCCCCGCCTGGCCACCCACCTAAAAGGCACCCAGTACCCCGTCTTTCTGAGATCTGCACCTGCCTCGCCCCTCTTCTCAGTCACCGCGCGGGTCACATCGCTGGGGAATGCACACCACGTCACTTCCTCTCTGCTGGGTCACAACACAAGATGGGGCCCTTCTATTTATCACTGCCCCCTGGGCACCTCACCCCAGGCCAGGCCTTGGTGGGTGCGCAGAGGAGAGTCCCTCAGAGAAAGTCCTTCTGGTCTGTGCTGACCTGGGAGAGCTGGGGCCCGAGGCCGGGAACTCAGAAGGCCTGGTGAAGACGGCCTCTGGGGCGCTCCCAAGGCAATGACCGGCCTAAGAGTAACCAGCTGGGTGTCAGCTTGTATCAGCAGAGGCCCACGCCCAGTCACCCGCTGACTGCATCCTGGGGCACCCACCAATGGGCAGAAAAGCTCAGAGTGTCTGGGGCTCCTCGCCATGTGCTTCCGCACTCTGCGGACTCTTGGATCCGTGGTATCTTGGCCCCTTTCTCTTCCCTTCTCCAGCTGAAGAGGAAGCCCTCAGACAGCTGCGGAGCTGGGACTCTGGCGGAGCCACATTAACTTGTAAACATCTTCATTTATATGTAAATGCGAACACTCTCCCCGCCCCCCAAATGGTGCCCCACCGTCTGTGCACATTCCCTCCGGGCAGGAGACAGATCTGATTAGACTCCAGAGGGTCGGTTCCTTCCCCAGCCCCTGGGTGCCACCAATGGGACCCTTGCATCCCCGCGGTGTTGTCTGCGGGGTGTGGGGAGAGGGGTATCACTAGCGTAACTGGAGTTCAGGGTGGGGGACCAGTTCCCCATCAGGGTAAGAAAATAGCACGGGCTATAAGAGAGGCTGAGTGAAGTCGGGATCACTGTGTGCCCTTGAGCAAGTCTCATATCCTGTCTGGGTTAGAAGGCAGTGGCTTCAGGACTGGCCTAGATGGTGCCCTTCCAGGGAAGACCCTCGGGTGGGCCCCTTTACCTTGTTAAACTTCGATCCCTTCTTTAAAAAGCAAAATCCACAACATCCTCCAGGCTACGGAAATTAAATAATGCCCGCCTTGATTTAAGGGCTTGTTTGTGAGGACCGAAAGAGAAGCAGTGTGCCGGGAGGCTTGATGAGATTCGTAAAAAGGTGAGTTTTGTGGTTTAATGGTGGAAAGGAAGGTTTGTGTGAGGCAGTAACAGCAAACAGGCCCGGCTCAGCAGCTCTGTGCTGTGCTTTAAGCAAATTCACTTATCAAATTCACTTATCAGATCCTCCCGAGGAGGCTGCAGCGAGCTGCTGGCTGTTGTCATCTAATTCTGGAGACCAGGACACTCAGTCACAGAGTTGCCGGTCCTAGATTTCCCTCATGCCAGGAAGTAGAAGAGTCAACACCCAGCTGGGGGCACTGGGCGCACCTTCCCCTTAGATTCCAGGGCAGCTGGAGGAGCCAGGGAGCTCACCGGGCCGGCAGAGACTGAGCCGGGATTTGAAACCAGGTCTCCTGGCACGGCACTCAGTCATGCTTTGGATAAGCCGGGGAGCAGGAGCCAGCAGGGCACACACAGAAGTTCTGGGCAGTTTCTGGGTTGCTTTTTCCACTTAGGAATCTGAGCCAAGGAATCAGGGAAACCACGTTTGGGGCAGGGGAGGTAGATCGCACAGGAAAGGATAGGTCAGGGTGGGGTCCCCAGAGGTCACAATTACCATACAGGGGCTGGGGCTCCGGGGGGCATACAGACCATCTGAGAGCTCACTTGCAAAACAAAACAAAACAAAACAAACTGGTTATTTTCTTCTCCAAAATGAGTTTTTATCTCTTTTCCCATCTTGATTGTAATCCGCTTGATTTCAGTGTGCTTTAATATTTTAAGGTGTCCCTGCTACTTTTGTAAATTCTAACTGGATGGAGGAGGGCATCCTCGCTGCAATTTGCCCCCCTCTGAGGGCCCTCTCTGGGCCACTTGGCAGCAGCTCCCCCAAGGAGAGGAGGGGACCAGCGAGGCCAGGCAGGGACCACGGCACCTGCCTGGCCCAGCCCGAGCAGGCTCCCTGGCAGGGCTGTGGGGCCGCGCACACCTTTTGCAATCTTCCGGTCCCGTGCAGCACTCGTTTTGCTGCCCCCAAGATCCAAGCAGTGTCTCCAGGGTCATGCACTCATTTTGCAAACTTCATTGAGCACCTACTGGGTGCTAGATGCCAGGCCAAGAGCTAGGGGTGCTAGGTGAGGGGAGTGCTGGTACTCCTGAATCCTATGGTCCCATGTTGGGAACAGGAGCCTGAGCCTATTTGGGACTGGAATCTAAAGACAGCATAGCATCAAGCACTTCATGGGCACCCCACAAAGCCATCGCGACAGTGCATGTTGCGTGGGCTGCCACCAGGGGCACAGTGTGCCCAGTGCAGCCAGACCTCCAGGCCTGGAGCAGACTACCACTCTGCAGGTGGGCAGCAGGGAAAACACTTGGCGTGTGGTGTGAAAGAGCCTGTGTGTGTGCACATACACGTTCGCATGCAAAAACTGTGCACTGTTAGCACGGGGGTGCAGCACCTCCATCTGTGCTGTGAGGGCACCCTCTGGAGGTAGGGTAGGTACTGGAGAGCTGCAGCCATCCAGCACAGGGGCTGGTTTCACTGGGATAAGGATCTGGCCAAGGGAGGTGACCCATACGTGGGCCTACATGTGTGGGGTTCTGAAGGCTGATGAAGAGTTTACCAGGTGACCAAAGGGACAAAGGCCCCTCGGGAAGATGGACCCACATGCGGAAAGGGTCACAGGAATGAAGTAGGATTGCATCTTTCTAGAGCATGTAGGGCTTCAGGGACTCACGCACCTAGAAAACAGCAGCCCAGAATGGGGACCTGATTCGTTTGAATCTGTGGCCACTTCTGTGCTGGGAGCCTGGTTGTGTGAGGTCATTTTCCTTCCCAAGCTTGGACCCATATGGCCAGCACTCCTCAGGGGACAGCAGAGTGTGTGGCCCAGGGGGCTTCCAAACTAGCCTGTCATTCCCGCTGTGTGAGGTTAGGCCTAGTGCTCACCCTCTCTGGTTCTCAGTGTCCTCCCCGGCAAATGGGGTTGGGAAGCCGGCCTCACAGGGCCGTGGGAGGAGGCTGACTGAGGAGGAGCAGCGGTGGCAATGTGACCCAGCTGGACAAGCGCCCTCAGAGACCTTCCCGCCACCCACCGCTCACTCACCTCACGGTGGACTGGTACACCAGGTCCTCCCGCCGGCGGTAGCTCTCCATGTGCGAGTAGTTGGTGGAGAACATGGCGTCAAACGTGAAGATCTTCTGCTTGATGGTGCCGCCGTCGGTCACCTGCCAAGAGCACGGGCGCTGCAGGTGAGTTCGGCTGTCCCACTGTCCCTTCCCCAGGACACCGCCCAGCCCCAGCTCCCGACACCGCTGGGGGAGGCATCGCCACCATCACTAAAGCCACCCACGTGGAGGGGTCGGCCTTGCCACCGTGGGCTGCGCAATGGAGGGAACTCAGAAGGGAAGGGACTCCGGGGCCTGCAGCCTTGAAGGAGTAGATCAGGCTCCTCCTGGACCCCCAGGCAGCCCCTTAGGACCAGCGACCCGGAGCCCTGGGCATCCCCCTTAGGACCAGCGATCCGGACCCCCGGAGAGCCCAGGCAGAATCAGAGCCATTCAAGTGGGATTTGCAGCGCAGGCCACAGCCTGATGCCAGACCCTCGGCCCCGAAAGGGAAGGAATTGGGAGCAGGCTGGACAGGAAGGGGGAGGAGATGAGGACCAGGGGATGGTCGTGGTACAGAGATCTCACAGAGCACCAAACCGGCTCCTTTGTTATAATGTCTGGGCTCAGAATGGCAAGAGAGCCCAGAGCAGGGACAGTCCTCTTTCTGGAGATGGGGTCATCACTGAGGGCTTCCAGGAAGAAGTGAGGTTTAAGTTGCTTCTGCAGGAAGAGTAGAGGTTGTGGGACAAAAAAGTGAAAGTGTTTTCTAAGCAGAGAGGACAGCGGGGGCACAGGCCCTGAGGCAGGACTGAGCAGCAGCTAGCACTTGTGAACGTGACCGTGTCAGGTGCCAGGAGCAGAAAGGACAGGTATGAGAGGGTGGAGGCCAGAGGCCGAATGTGGGCTCACAGAAGACTGCAGAAAAGACGCCTGCAACTTCCCCTGAAGGCCATGGTGGCGGAGGACCAGGAACAGATTGTGTTTGTAGGAAGACTGTCCAGGAGGATGGCGCTACTGGAAGGAAGGGACCAGAATGGCGAGGGGGTCCGCATGGGGCACTGTGTGGCTGCTCTCGGGACAGGCCAGGAGGGAGGAAGTGTGAGACCGGGAGGGGACGGGAGGTGTGTTGTTTGCTCAGGCGTCCAGCTGTTCGCAGCTGGTGCAGCACCAGACCCAAGCCCGGGGTTCCCGGCTGCCCCTGCCGCCTCCCCACGCCTGTGCTGCCTTCCGCTAATGAAAGTGTTACTCCACAAAGCAGCAAGGTATGTGTTGTCACTGTTTCAATTATTTATCTGTTTACTCGGCTGCGGCTTTCCGCTTGTCTCAGCAACTCTATTATAGACCCGGAGCTTGCGGCCTCTCTTCGCTCAGCTGGGCTTCGTGCTAACAGCCTGCGATAGGGAGGCCTCATGCCTGGGCCGGGAGAAGTGGAATTAACTCCCTGTGTCTGGGAGGGGAGGCCGGGGAGGGGGCTGGGCTGGCCACACAGGACCTGTGCCCTGGCTGGCAGGACTGGCCCAGAACGCCGCTGGCCTCCTCTGACACATCTGCCCGCAAGCAGACTGGAAGGACATACGCCCAGGTGGCTTAGGGAACACAGGCTCGGGGCAGTCCTGCCAGTAATTATTGAGCACCAGCTGTGTGCCGGGCATGGGCCACATCTGTGCTGGTCCCATCCCTGGGCAGCAAGGCCCCGGAAGTGAGGAGGCTGCCCTCATTTTGGGGCGGTTAGAAGGATGATGGTGCAGTCTCTGACCCCAGGCCCCGGAGGATCTAAGGAGGAGGAGGAGGAGGAGGGGGAGGAGGAAGAGGCTTCCTGATGCAGGTTCTCCTTTCCTCCAAGGAGCCAGCTCCTCTCACCTCCGCTCAGGCCATCTGGACTCACATACTGGGCTCGGTGCTTTTGGACCTGGTGCTGCAAGGACTGGGAGGCAGGGGACCACCCACGACTCCTCCCCTCGCCTGTCTGCAGCCAGGCCCAGCTTCAGCAGGAGCCCGGCAGGAGGCCAGCAGGATGTGGGCAGGTGACTGCTTGCTCTCACTCGGCTCCACGCTGGCCCTCGCCCTAAGGCCCCCCAACCCTAAACACCCCCAGCTGTGTCTGCGGTGGGGGAAACCTGCAGAGTCCACAGCCGGCAGTGCCCGGCCTGGCACAGGCGCAGGTGAGGGAGAGGCCTCGCTGGGCTCGCTGCCCTTCCCACCCCCACCTCTCCACATCCCGGCCTGGGGCCCCCGGGCAGGGCCCTGCCCCTTCCTCCAACCCACTCCTATGCCCTCTGCATTCTTTTTCTTTGTTTGTTTCCTTTACCCTGAGCTACATCCTTGGCCTGTTATTTATTTGTCATTTTGAGATGGAATCTCATTGAGTGGCCCAGATTGGACCTTTAATTTTCACTCCTCCTGCCTCAGCTTCCCAGAGTGCTGGGATTACAGGCGTGTGCCAACATGTCCTGCTCCCGTGACATTCATCTGGCCCTTTAGACACAGCAAAGT